>CAUYSK010009605.1:0-15957 GCA_963575035.1 Avahi laniger
ATGAAAAGAGACAAACAACTAAACAGACAAATTTTAATAAAAGGCAGAAAATTCTATGATGGGGGGAATGAGTAAGCTGTAGGACACAGGATGGAATGTCTCCAGCGAGGGAAGGTTGCCCAGGCACCGCTGACTGAGCCAGGGCAGACCAAGAGTGAAGGGTGCCCTCTGGCCAAGCATGGGAAGGTGGCGCGGCAGGGTGGGCGTGGGAGGCAGCACAGAGGACAATAGTAAAGGCCCAAGGGGAGGACATGCTACCCACTGGAGGGCTTGTGCATTTAGGGACAGGACAGAATGAGGCCTGAGAGGCTGGCAGCGGCAGGTGGGCGGGGCTTACTTTTCAGAAGCAGGGAGCCAACAGAGGTCCAGGGGGGCTTTTAGTACTGTCAGAGGAGCGGGAAAAATGCAGTAGGGTACCAAGAAAGAAATGTTAAATGTTTTAAAGAAAAAAAAAATCATAACCTTAAGTGTTTATGAACAAAGAACACTTTCAACATGATTAAAATTGAGGTATGATTTAAGAATAAATTTTTAAAATGCTTTTAGAAAATTCTTATGTTTTTAGCATTATATAAAATTAAACAAATAACTGAGCAACATGATGACAACAAAAAGTGCCTAAGTAACTCTAGTTCAGGTTAAATAGTACCACACTTTCTAGACTGCAATAATTTCATGAGTCTACACAGTCATCTTACTCGTTTAGGTTCTACGTAAGAATCAATGGATAAAATGAGGTGAAAGATACACACTTTAATCTTAAAAACAGCACAACAGTATCTAAAAACTAAGAATGAGTAACAAATGCCGTTAACAGATTAAATTCTCTCTCTTTTTTCCTTTTTGAGACAGGGTGTTGTTCTGTTGCCCAGGCTGGAGTGCAGTGGCGCAATCACAGGTTCACAGCAACCTCAAACTCCCAGGCTCGAGCAATCCTCCTGCCTCAGTCTCCAAAAGTGCTGGGATTTACAGGCATGAGCTACCACACCCAGCCTAGATTATATTCTTTTAATTCTATATTCTACTCCAAAACTCTTGGCGACAACTCCCAAGACACTTAGTTATAAAGGGGAAAATCACCCAGTGATGCTGAGGGAAAGGGATATGGGGTTTATGGGTTAGTGCTCTACAAATATTATGGCCAGGTATGAACCTATAAATATTAATGGCCCATGTGCTTTGAAAGCAAATTAACAAACTAACAAGATCTATAAATATATATAAGATTTAGGCTTTGTCCACTGATTCCAGTTTTTATCACTGAAAGCATATGGTAAATCTTTAGGACAGAAAAGCCACTAACACTGTATTTTGCATCTCTCATGGCAAAAAAAAAAAAAGTACTTATCTTAGAAGTACAATGCTTAGCATGTAGAAATTCTAAAAATAAAACTTAAAACAACAGGCATGGTGGCGCACATCTGTAATCTTAGCACTCTGGGAGGCTGAGGCAGGAGGATCACATGAACCCAGG
Organism: Avahi laniger; assembly: GCA_963575035.1. NCBI lineage: Eukaryota > Metazoa > Chordata > Mammalia > Primates > Indriidae > Avahi > Avahi laniger. The sequence goes on from CAUYSK010009605.1 coordinate 1,475, forward strand.
AGTCTGAGGTTGCCGTGAGTTAGGCTGATGCCACAGCACTCTAAACCTGGGTGACACAGTGAGACTCTATCTCAAAAAATAAATAAATAAAAATAAAAATAAAAAGACTAAACTTTCAGGAGACATTTATTTCTTCAGCAGTATAGCAAGGAAATTCTTACAAACAGTAAGACCTACAGGAACTGCAAGTAAATTAGCAATTAAAAAAATATGAGGTAGGGGGCTCACTTGAACCCAGGAGTTCAAGGCTATAGTGTGCCATGATCACACCTGTGAATAGCCACTGCACTCCAGCCTGGACAACATAGTGAGACTCTCTTTAAAAAAAAGTAACAGAAAAACAACTCACAAATTATACTGAGTCTACATGAAATAAAGGGAAGGTTTATTTGTAGAACAAAATTAAAACTTGTTAATTTTTTATATTTTCCCCATTCACATGAACCATATTAACCATATGAAAATGTATTTTTGTTTTAAAACGAAAGTTTTAAAAACTTTTCATTTTGAGATGACTTCAGATTTACACAAAAGTGGCAAAGACAGAACTGAGAGTTCCTGCACATCCTTCATTAATGTTTCCTAATATTAACATTTCACATAACCATACACATTTATCAAATCTACACAGCTAACGCTGGTACAACACTAGTAACTAAACTACAGGCTTAATTCGTATTTTACCAGCTTTTCCACTACATGTCCTTTTTCTGTCCCAGGATCCAACTACGTTACAATGACTTGTCATGTCTCCTTGGTTGCCGCCAATCTGTGACAATTTCTCAGTCTTGCCTTGTTTTCACAACCTTGACATGTTTCAAAAGTACTTGTCAGGTCTTTTGTAGAATGTCCTTCAATTTGTATTTGCTTAGTGTTTTCTTGCTATAGATTTTGGAGGAGAATACCACAGAAGCTAAGTATCCTTCACATTGTATCACATTGGGGAGTATGATGTCAACACGCTTATCACTGATGATGTTACACCTGATCACTTGATTAAGGTGTCTGCCAGGTTTCTCCACCGTTAAGTTACTGTTTTCCCCATCCGTACTCTATTCATGAAGGGAATCGCTAGGCCCAGCCCCATCCAAGGGGGTGGGGCAGTAGCCCTACCTCCTACAGTGAGACTATCCACCATTTGTGGATAAATCACATAGGAATAAACATCTTGGGGGAGATACTTGAAGAGCTGCAAGTATCCTAGCTGAAAATTTTTATACTTTCATAGAAATCATTTTTAAGACTTCTAAAGTTCTAGAAAAGAAGCAGGGAATTCAGAAGACTTTTTTACATGATTAGCTTAACTAGATTACAGAAAGAAATGTTTTATAAAGACAATTTTTATATGTTAAAATCAAATTAAACATATGCAGTACTCATCCAAAAGTCAAACTTAAAACCATGCATTTTTCTTATTATCCATTATGATTCATAGACTCATTTAGATACGAGGTTTCCAAAATGAGTTGTTTTTTCATTTTTGTATAGGGGCTGCTGGTCATTTAACACCTCAAGTGCTAGCACTCAAGTGTAATTTTACATAATAATTTTTCCTAAGAGCATACAACCGTTTTATAACATGTTACTTCAAAAACTACTTCTCAAAAGCAGGTGGTCATAAACCTACACAGGGTTTCAGACAGAAACTTCCCATCCCAACAGTAACAATGAAGATAATGATGAAAATAATAATAATATCAATAAGGGCCTGAAGTCCGGCATGTTTTACACTCAACCATGCTACCTCTCAACAGAGCCATTTCTGGACCACATAATGATGTCACTGTAATTCACACTGTTTACAAATAATTGCCCTGTTACTTGGAGCATGTTCCCCGGCCCTGGAGTGGAAAAAAGAGTTTTCTCTGATGATCACTTCCCTCCACTACCAGGAGTCTCGAAAACAGCATAAACAAATCAAGACATAGGATTCCTAAAGGCATAAGAGTAAAATTTCCATTTCCTTTGCACTCTAATACCTTTGAACAAGGGAGAGACCTAAGCACTGACTCACAAGCCCAAGATATTGCCTAATTCCTCTTTATCCCAGTAAATCGTAAGTTTGGAAGTAAAACGGGGCTTAAACTCCAATCATCAATCTGTAAATCCCCAGAAGGTGCTGCAAAGCCTTCTTCCAAATTAAGTCACTGAAATTTGCTTCTCAAAAGCATGTTTTAGATGTTTTTTTTTTTCTTTTTAACATTTGTATCATATCATAACAGTGTTCTTTTTGTACTGGTGGTGGGGGTGGTTACCAAAGAATCCCTGCTCTGGAACAGACGGTTGCATTCAAAACCTAGTTCCTGTCACACTCAGAGGACTGGGGCAAAGGGCTGAGCCACAGTCAAAGCCCATGGGACTCTATTCCTCCTCTGTGTGTAGCCTGGGGACAATAAATGTAACGACCGTTGTTGGGAGCATTAAATTAGTTGCTGTAGACAAAGCAGCACTAAGCATGATCAGTCTGGCACCAAAATAAGTGCTTATTAAATATTTACTGTAATGTAGGTTTTATAGTAATAATGTAGCAGTCAACTCCTCCAGCAGAAATTCTGGAGTAAAAGCGGTCTGAAAATACATTCTGGTGTTAGCATTTCTTTACGTAATTTTCAACAAGTTACTTAACTTCACTAAGCCTAAATTTCACCATCCGAAAAATGGAGAAAATACTACTTATGCCATAGTGAGAATTAAATGTAATTATGAATATAAAATATTAAGAATACAGTAAGTGTTCACTAAACAGTTGCTATGCTTATGAATGCATACACACATAAAAATATATAATTCAGACACAAACTGGTTTTTAATACTGTTTATAATGCAAAATATACTTTGAGTACAGGATTAAAAAATTTGTAAATGACTTTTAGAAAAATACCTCCCTTCTAAGTGGGGGTGAGTAAACAGTAGTGGCATAAATACATCCTTCCATTCTTTAACAAATATTTACCAAACAACTATGTGTTAGGCAAAGAGTTATGTTATCAATCAATATTACACTAAGCAAATGGCCTTTGGTGTGTCTTTAAAACGTATAAACACTGCACACCAGAGGGCACTGACTAGAAAAGGTAACCAGCCCCGGTTGCAAAGCCTTGGTTCAAATCTTTGCTGCATCACTGCCCACTGGTGTGACATCAGGCAAGTGATTTAACATCCCTAAGCCGCAGTTTCTCTATTGCCCAGGCTGGTCTCAAACTTCTGACCTCCAGCAAACCTGCCTTGGCCTCCCAAAGTGTTGGGATTACAATGTGAGTCACTGCACCAGGCCAGTCTATCAATACTTCAAACAGAATCTAACACAAATTGTTATTCTGTCATTGCTGACAACTTTGTGGAATAGTACTAATTATCACAAAATAATGAATACCACTGCTTCAGGTTTATGTAGTTCCTATGTTCTGAATAACTCTATAAGAAACAATCTTGTCAATGGTTTTGTTATAAGAGGTATGTGTTTAACATTATCAATTTTCTTTTACTTCCAAAGAGAATTATAATTTTTAAGAACACTCTCTTTGTTAATTGATGCTTTTAAAATTCCATTTGGAAATTGCAGAAGAAAGCAAACAAGGTAGAGATAAACAGGCTTAAAGTACTGAAGTGTAGTTGAAATAATAACCAGAGTATTATAAAACTATAATCTGAGGTCAGTTTGTTCTACTGCGTTTACTTTTACTGTAAGAATGCGTAACCACATGGCATGGTTTGGGAGCACCCTAGCAGTCCATCGGTGTGTGGAATGCGATACACTTTCCATGATTTGCCCTTGTAGAGAATACACCTGCCTCTTCTTGTCTTTCTGTATCCTGTGCTCTTTTACATTTTCCTCAAGACCGTTAAATAGATAAGATATTGTACTAAAAATAAAATGAATTTTGGCTCTGACAATAAAAGCAGTATTTTCTTTAGAAACACATAGATAAAGATTGGTAAAAACTACTTATTAAATAAGAGTGAAGGAAAAATGTAAAACTACAACGAGCGCAGCAATCTGTTATGAGCTGCGTGAGTGCCAGTTTGTGGGCCTCGGGGCTCGGCAGGATTTCTCTGTACAGTGCCAAACTCCAACAATACTGTTATGGTTAGAAAGGAATTTCTCACAAGAGCTAACAAAGGCAGAAGGTCATAAATAAACCCAGCAGGACTGCCTTGTCAGTTCTCATTATTAGCGCTGCAGGCACTTGCTTTTCCATGGGCTTCTTACAGGTTCATTTAAGTGTAAGAGTTTCTCCTCGAAAACTCACACTCATAAATAAAATTATTCTTAATCTAGCAAAGTAAAATACTTTAAAAATAAGTATGAAAATAGTAAGTAAATAAACATACAAAGAACAGATGCTCCACAAACAGCAAAGTACATAGCCCTGCGAGCCCGAGAACTAGAATGCCTCAGCTCCTGCCCTGACTGATCAGCCTTAGCAGTGACCAACAAGATGCTCAACTTTCTAACCACAGTAATTGTCTGTAGAATTCTATCTGGGCAGGAAATGATGCTGAGCTCCTAAACTGATGCTGACACGTGTTATAAACTGAGCAAAGCACAGCTGTGTGATCATTACTGCAATTATGAAGTGACATTTAGTGTTTATTTTATTGAAGATTTTTAACTAGTAACAAAAAAAGGAAGTATTAATATATTAGCAATAGGAAGGGATGTTGACTTTTAGCTATTAAGAAATAAGAATGTATTCCTGGGTTTTTAAAGATGGACACTATCTTTTTCATAGGGCAAATCTGTATTTTTGAGCTTTTATCAATGCCTCTTAATGGAACAGATTTAATTTTTTAATATTTAAAAGATGCAAATTTCAATTCTTTCTCAATTTTATGTTCTTGTAGTCTAAGAAAAGCAGAGAATATCAAAACTTGCAATAATTCCAATACAGATAATTATTCAAAGGAGAAAGGATCTGACAGACTTGATTTCATTTACCACTAACTCAAAAATATATTTCCCTCAACAACAAGAAAAATTATTTCATGGTGTCATCTACTTTCTTAAAAATAAGGAAAAACAGAAGGAACAATTTTAAGCAACATAGCTCATTATTCTTAAAAATAAATAAGAGTAACACGTTAGAAAATAAAATAGAAAAATTAGCAGTAGTGCCACTATTCAGAGCTAACCAGATTCTAACATTTTGCCATATTTTCTTCTAGTCTTTTTCTTAAGTATGTAAAACAACATATTTTTAAGCATAATATGTATGCAAAGATAAGTAAGATACCAACTGACCTACTTGCTATCCTCTATCAAGAAAGTGAACATTTTCTTTCCCAAGTGATTTACAGTTTTATTATTTATGTATCTTTTTAATGTAATTGTCAATTATATCATGCCCTTTAAGAGAACTGAAGTTTCCAAGGGGAAAATATTCTTGCATAGGCTAGGATGCTGGAATACCATTTTGTGTAGTTACCTAGTCAGTTCCAGAAGCTGGGCTATTAAGTTCTGATGTGTTGCAAAAAAAGGTATGTTTGCAGGATTCCTTTCCACTAGCTTGCAGCCTCTCATTACCTACCACTCATGATTATTAGTGTCAAGCTGATACTGAATTCTTCACAGGGAAAAGTCTCCATGTTTGCTTTAGACACTGGCAATTGGTCTGTGTCTCAGTATTCAAACAAGATTGCCCTTGAATAACATAACATTACTGGTACAAGGAACACGAATAAATGCTAAAAAGAAGGGAGTTCAGATGTTCAAGAGTGGTAAGAAACCAAGAGAGCCTTACTTTACATTGCTGGGGAAAAGTGGGTTTTGCTAGAGAACATTTCCGAAGCAGCTAAGTAACTGAACTAATTGTAGCTCACCTATAAGAAATTAGTGGTGTTATATTTGCAATGAGCTGCCAACATCATATTAAATTTTATTAGATTAGTGGCTTTATAACCAGGTAGTCCATGGTTAACAATAGGCCATAAACAGTCCTCAGGAACTTGCTTAATATTCTGTCCAGTGATAAACAGTAAAAACAAGGTTCCCATATCTGACACACTCAGGACATAAATAGAACATAAAAAAATAAAGTGAACTATGTTAAGACTTTGGCAGCTAACCTATGCTAGTATTACCAAACTAGACATTATCAATTCCTAGAGTTGTTCAGCAGATATCAAGGGGGCTCACACTCAAGTACGAAATAAAAAACCAAAATCAACCAACCAAACAAACAAAAAACCCCCACGGTATTCCAGATAAACATGTGGCAGAAGATAAATACCAAGACATGAGGAGAGGCTGAATTTCACTACCTCTAAAGAGAAACGTTTATGATCAGTTGTTAGACACTGTACAGAATTTTCAGAACTAAAACAAAGCCACAGTAGGCATTTGCTCCCATCCTATGTTTTTAAAACATGAAAGTGAGGTCCAGCAAAGCTAAGTTATTCATACCAAAACTATGCACGGGTTCTATGGACACAGACTACATTAGGATGCAGTTTTCTAGTAAAGTCACCCACAATATCACTTTGGATATTGACAGATTCATCCAAGAGTACAAAGGGCAAAGAATGTGTTTGCATGTGTGTGTATCTGTGTACACATACGTGTGAGAGCATGTACATCTCTAGTTAAATGCACTAAAAGTTGTTATTTTGCTATGTATCTAGGCCTGTGACTATCTCAAAGTCTTGTTCATTTAGTGAAGGTAAGACTTTGTAAGTGATAGAAGGAAGAGCAAAGCTATGTAGAGGTACGTCATAGTATGCACAATAGAAGAGCACAGTTTAATAGATCCTTTGGTGATTTTAAAATACATATTTTTAAATTTCCGTCCTTTGGTCTGTCTCACACAATGTTTTCTCCAGTTCTCCAATTTCTTGGACTTGCAAATGTATTCACTCCATGTCCTTGAGGGTGAGTCACAGTAGCTGCCATGAAGGGGTCCATAAACCGAAAGACCATAAACAGATAAATGGAGGATGACCAACTCCCACTGTAGGAGAGAACATACATGTCTTCTAAACATGCCTACCTGATCTGGGCAGGAGGCCCACCTCTAATATGGCACGAAAATTCATAGTTAAGTTTAGAGGGAACCCAAACAGCAGTAAGTTACATGTATTTTATAATTAGTGCTGATCATTCTGTCCACTGACTCCCCACAGGATGCATAAGAGGGAAATATAAGAGAACCAAATTGTGAAGACAGACTGTTTAGTGAAATCATAATCCATGAAGTATACCATCTGTGATCTAGCACAGTTCTCAACCAACAATGGATCCCTGGTGCAATCTGATATGGTAAATAGTTTATTTTATAGAGTTCTGAAGCATCTATAATTGTTTTAGGTCTTAAACATATGGGGTATGGCACAAACTGAATTTAAATTCCTGAGAACAGTTGACTATGGAATTAGCTGTACCCGTGGAAAAGCTGGCCCTGTGTAATCCACAATTACATACAGTAGGACACAAAGATAAGATGAAAAGGGGGGATAAAGGGACAGAAAGAAAAATGGGAAAAGGGAGCAAAACACAAGCAAACATAAGCACGATATAATATGCAGAGTAGGTACTCCGAATGTACACTTTCTCAATGAATAAATCAATCTAGAGATCAATGATGACATGCAGTAGGAGATAAAGCAAGAAAAGCAGGCAAAGCTTTGGGTAGATCCAGCAAATAATAAATATTATTTAAGATTCTAACCTATCACTGCTAAGCTAAATGGTATAGAAAAACTCCACATATACAATTGAGCAGGAGGCACCTTTATGAGAAGCAGATAAAGGTGGTCCTCTGAGCAAGGTGCAGCCCCAGGGACCCACGGTGCCTCTGAGGAGAGAGGGGGGCAGGGAGGCTGCCTTGGCACAGTGCACCATGCCAGTGTCAAAGCCCATTTGTTCTCAAGAAATTAACACTAGAAGTGTCATCACAGTGACCCGCTTTGCACCAGTCATGGCTGTACTTACCTGATAAACGACAGGGATCTGGTGTTGGGGGCATGGGCCTTGTGGTCTGAATGTGGTTCGTGTCTCACTTCTCCTTATCACTGACCATTCCGCCATAAACACGTGGCTTAATCCTCTAGACCTCAATTTCCTCACAGATAAACTGGTGGAAGTGTTGTTAAATCTCCGTTTATAATGATATAAAGGAAACCATTTGGAATACTGCTTGGCAGACAGTGAAAATACAATACATGAAAGCTACTAGCATTATTATTACGATATGTTTTAATTCAAATCGTTTTTAATGTCACTGAATTCTGACAGCCATCTCATAAGTAGGGACAACCACTCCATTTCACACATGGGATCAGGTTCAGAAGGTGAGGGGCTGGCGTCGTCTCAGTCCAGCCTCTTTCTCCGAAGCCCATTTTCAAAGTTTCACAGCCCCACTCTAGCAAATGTTCTCCTCCTCCTTGATACTATTCCTTCCCCCACACCAAATGAAAAGATGAGGGAAAAAAGCCAGAGGAAAAGACAAAAACCGTGCTCTAACAGTGCTGTCCAGGAGGTTCACTGTTTTTCTACAATGAAAATCATTTAATAATCCAAGTGCATCTTTTTCCTCTCCCAATAGTTTTGCTTTGACAAAGAATTAAAATTTCCCCCATCCCTGACAGACCTTCCACTGGAACAGAAAACAGCCAAACTCCATCATCTATGCCCCATCAAAGAGACTAAATGTGATTCATTCTTTGGAATAAAAGAATGAACTCAGATATAAGCTACCTGTTAAAGGCTACAATAGCATACAAGCAAGATAGTATTTTGGCCTAAAAATGTCATTAAAATTAAGACTTTCTTCATTGACATATTTAGATATTTAATAGAATATGCTTTAAAACCTAATGTGCTTTATATTTTGTATTTGTCAGGGGACAATTTAAAATTCTTAGATTATATACAGTCTTCACAGAATAGTAATTATAAATGAATAGGAAAAAAACAAGATTAAAAGGAACTAAAGTATACCTTCCCTTCTTTTCTGTAATTTTTAAAGGGTTAACTTGAACAACTGATTTTCAATGCAAACGAAAGAATATTCTCTTCTGTGATGCCTATCATTTCAAAAATCTCTTTTAACAGCTATCTGAGACAGTAAAAATTGATGTTGATAGAAACTCCTTGAATAACTTTTGTGTTTTCTTCACACAAAACTTTTAACTTTTTAAAGTGGAGAAAGAAGATTATTTTCTATAGCAAGGCTTAACTAAAACATGTACCATCAGTGACCCCGGGGTGATTTAAAATATCAGCGACTTGTACTCAGGACAGTTTTTGCCCTTTGTGGGCATGCCTGGGGTGAGGATGGGCTGGATGGGGTTCTGGTGTGTTTTTGAATTGAGTACTGACTACACAAGTGTGTTCATTTTGAGAACATGTATCAAGCTGTACAACTGAATTTGTACATGTCTGTATTTATGTTACACTTCCAAAATATTTACATTTAAAAAATTGACTTCTACACAATGACAGCATAGTCATTTGTCATGACATCAGAAAAAACAAACCAGCCATCTCCCAAATCCTTATGGTCATTTCATCCTGATAGGTTAGCACTAACATGTGCTAAACTCTTCTTTAGCATTCTCCCTGAAAATATGACCTGCTTTCAAGAAAGCAAGAAGTCCAATTTAAACGGAAGTTCCTATGGGTAGGTAATGGTTTGACCCCTGATCCCACCACCACAATTGTTCCAATTCTCTAATGATTTCCCTGCAGGGTTCATTTACTAGTTCTGGGTCAAAGACCAACATGCCCATGAAAGTCAAGGGCTGACACAAGCAGTGCTTGATGTATTTGAAAATAACTGTACCATAAAGGCACATTTCATCAATTAGAGATGGTGTTTGAATTTAAAATAAAAGCATAAACCACAATATCACTGTCATTTACATTAACAAATTCACAGCATACATATATGACATATTTTGATTAATGTACAGAAATAATAATACCTACAGCCAAAGCAGTTCTAGCTTAAAATATATAGGCAATTTTACTTTATTATCTTTAGTATTATATTATGTTTGAGAACATTTTCCATTTGTTTCTTAGATTTTCCTTCAAGTTTTTATTAATTTGAACGTCTTTAAACTTATATTCCTCATGACTTTGACCAGCACGGTTACATATGGGTTAGATAGGGACTCAGGGAGGTGAATTTCCCCAGATATGATAAAATCCAACTTTAATAATTTTACTTAAACACTACTTTTTTCCTTTCACATACATAAATAGAACTATTTGCAAATAATAATTTCTGTTAAACAAACTATTCCAGTAGAGTATAGGTTGAAGTTGGTACAAAAGCTCTATTTGGACTTAAAAATGGAGATTTTTTTTTTTAAGAATTTCATTCAGTTCCTAGTAAAAGAACAAAAGATATATAACTTCCTCCACTGTTAATTTATACAAAAGAGGAAAGAAAGGGAGTGGCCACCAAAAAAAAAAGGAGGGAGGGAGAGTGAGAGCTCAAGATGCAGGGCAGGCACCTAACGCTGGACGTGAGCTGCCATCAGGGCCGTGTCTCTGAAGTGTGTTTCATTCGGACGTGTCAGGAGAGGATGTGCGGACAGCAGCTAAGGAAGCATCTGGAAGTCTCTCCTATGAATCCAGCCAGGATTGTGCGTTTTCCACTTGACTTGGGTTACAGGTACTCATGAATGAGAAGGGTTGGGAGAGTAAAAATTAAAAGACTTTACTGTTCACTGTGAGCAACAAACTACTAAAAACATAGAAGAAACGCTAAGAATAATGTTTCTAAATCGTTATAAAAACTGAATGTAGCCTCCAAATGTTTTATTTGGCTCTTTAGTATTATAAATGGACACAGCTAAACAAGTTTTCTGGAGAAAGGAACTTTAGATTCTCATGCAAAACAGTGTTATTATTCAGCAGATATGTAAAGTTACCTTAAAGAGCAACACCAACTCCCAGATCAGCAATACTGGTCTACAATCAGATCAGATGTGCCCATCTATCTCGGGAACGGCTGCATGAACCGAACCAGGGGGCTGAAAAGCCACAGAAGAATTACAGAGGTTCCGCAAGTCAAAGGTGACAATGGGGGCAAGACTGTCTACAACTAGCACGGAATCCCTGCTGTGGAGATGCAGGGGTCGGCTCTCCTAGTCGGGTGTTACAAATCTTCAGATTATTTAACCGCCCGCATTCCGATGTGCACGCGCACAGTGCACACCCCACACAGTGACCTCCTCCCAGGTGTTCTGCCTGTAGACCACTGCCTTGCCAACCAGTGTGGTTAGCTGGTGAGTCTTCCTCTGAGATGGACCATCCATTTCTCAGTATGTTCCTGCTAAAATTGCTCTCTGAGCCTCATAGAATAGAGAACCAGACTTTAGTCTTAAGGACATTTACTAATGTAATGTCACCCTGTGGTAAATCATAAAAATGTCAACTCTCCCTGGTAGCACACTAGCCCTTTGGAAGTTACACAAGAAATAGATTGTTAGGTGTACCCACTGGCAGTACTTCCATAAAATTAGGAAGCCTCACTTATTAGAAGCACATTTCATTAAGAGTTTTACATTTTACACACATTTTATTGTGGAAACTCACATGCACCTGCTAAGTTGATACATTGTTCTTGCACAGACTCAATTCTCTTAGTATAATAGAATTAAACTCACTAATAGCACAAGCATCTAAAAAAATCTCTAACAGAAAATGAAACGGTGCTCTCAATGATCTTGGTGTGAAAAAAGCACCGGCTTTTTATTACTAGCCACATGCCCCATAGTATCAGCCACCTACTCTGAGCCTGTTCCCCCTTCGTCGAAGTGGCATTGTGCCACCTCTTAAGGCAGCGCGTTACAAGAAAAAGCCCTCGTACAGGCTTAGCAGAGCATCTGGTATTGTCTTGCTACTCGGCCGTGTTAGTCCTCCGGCTTTCCTCCTTACCCAGCCTTTCACACCAGCAGGAAGAAACAACTGGTGGCTCATTCCCCTGGCCCAGCAACTGTTTTGTTTCTTGGTACTTGGTTGTAATCGGTTAAGATTCAAAAATGTAAAAAAAGGAAAAGCCACTATATGAAATATTCTCCACATTCTTCAAACTCTAGGGTGAGGATGGCCAGTTGGATTCATCCATCCTCATGTAACTTATTTTTTTAAAATATATTTTAAAATATTATCAGATTGACAGATGCTTTGTATAGAGCAACAAATACCACAGAAGGAGCAAGGTAAGAAGAGAAGCCTCATCAGACCACTATCATCAGTCTCTTATGGGACCCCTTCCTCGTACTTTCTGTGAGCATACATAGGAGAGTTTTAAAACCAAACTCATGTCTATGGCAATTAACAAAAGGAGAAACAGAGGAAAGGACAATAGCAATAAAAAGCAAAAGAATCTAATGTTGTAGTGATGCACTTGGAGAAATAGACTTAGCTTATCATGACCGCATTATCAAACATTTTATTATCTCCCAAAAGTGACAATACACACGGGCTGTCTTTAGCTCCTTTCATAGCACTGTCTCACTTTTCCCACTGCAAACTCAGTGTTTGTTAGCTGCTGGAAAAATTGACCATGGCAATGCTCTCATTAATATATTTCCCACCTACGACACGATGCAGGTTTGGAAAGACTATAGCATAGACACTTCGGTTTTATTGTCCTTCATTGGATTGTCTCAAGGAAAAAAAAACAGGTTTTCTATGTTGTGAAAAAGTAAAGAAAGGGATGAATCAGTTATCTTTTTAAAATTTCTGCTGTATCATTTAAGGACTGGCACTCTGAATGGATGGATTAAGGTTACCAGGTAAAATACAGGAACTCCATTAAATTTATATTTTAGAGAAACTACAATTTTTTGGTATAAGTATGTGCTATGCAATAGTTGGACTTAAACTAAAATTTTATTCTTTGTTTCTCTGAACTTCAACTATAACAGGGCAATCTGTATTTTTTTTCCCTAAATCTGGCAACCCTGAGATGGTAAAAGCCACAATAAGTAGGAGTTAAAATACCTAAGCCTGATGCCCAGTCCACCCGCCAGCTGTGTGATGCAGGTGACTTCACCTCTTGGCGCTTCTGTTCTGTTGTCTATGAAATGGGGATATCACCTGACACAACTACCTTGCAATGTTGATGTCAGACTCAAATAACAATAACACAACAGTAGCAGCAACAACACACATGGAGTGTTTAAATGTGTCAGGTACTCTTCTAAGTGCTGCACCTAAGTCATGCACTCCACCTTTATAACTGTTTCACGTATTTGCCATTATTGTTTCCATTTAAAATTTTGCTGTTATATTATTTGAACAGCTAATGAATGTAAATTCAAATGCAGTCAGGTTCTTAATTTACTGCTATAAAAATAAAAATAAGATAAAATGTACAAAAAAAGACGCAAATAGTAGATATTCTTATTACTATTAAACATTTAGAAGGAATTACACTACGGTAAAAAACAAACAAGACTGTCTCAGTTGAGGGGGTAGCCTGTGCCAGGAGTCCACAGGAGGAGGAGACAGAGACCACACAGGAGCCCTGCCTATCCAGAGGCTTCGCAGCACGCGTGGGGGCAGCGGAAGGTGGGGAGAGAACTCTACTCCGTAACGTTTTCTGAAAAGGCTGAAAATGAAAAAGACCAGCAGCTCCATGGGGAAGAAGCTGTAAAAGATCATTTGTGAGTTAACTAACCATAGATGGACAAAATTAACCTTGGTGCGGACAAGGAATCTGTTGAGATGGAAAGGAAGGACAGCTCAGAGAAGCCGAGGAGGGAGAAGCAGCGGAGGTTAAGGGCTGAATCGGAAATGTGCAAAGCAAACAGCAGCAGGTCCTCCCGCCATCCCAGGGCGGGAATCTGTGCTAAGCAGCATGGTCGCCTTTTCAATGTGATGAGAAAATGAGAGAAATGGAAAAACAAGCACTTCGGATTTGCCTTAAAAACATTAAAATGTTTTTATAAAATAAGTTTAAATCTGTATTCGTAAACAGGTTAAAAGTTTGCTGTTGTGTGTGCATTTGTTTTAAATGAAAACTATTCCTTAAGAAAAACTAGTATTAAAATAAATAAATACTGGAAAATTATTTTTTCTTCCAATGACCACAGACCTTGAGATTTTCCATTTATTAATGAAAGTATGTAATGTTTATCTTCATACAGAAAGAGAGTATTTAGTAAAAAATTATTTTTATTCCAGATAATAACTGAATCTTGAAACATATGCACAGGCTTACTATACACTATTACAAAGCAACAACTGAACACTCTCTGCTTTAGTATCGCATTTGTTTCTAAATTCAAAGCTGAGATGTACTATATACATAGTTTGCTTTAAGAACTGCTTTTATTGGCCGAGTGCGCCTGTAATCCTAGCTCTCTGGGAGGCAGAGGCGGGTGGATTGTTTGAGCTCAGGAGTTCGAAACCAGCCTGAGCAAGAGCGAGACCCCGTCTCTACTAAAATTAGAAAGAAATTAATTGGTCAACTAAAAAATATATAGAAATAATTAGCCGGGCATGGTGATGCATGCCTGTAGTC
>CAUYSK010009606.1:0-56068 GCA_963575035.1 Avahi laniger
TAGACTCATCAACCTGGATTGCGTACCGTGGTGACTCATTAATCCTCTCTAAAAATTGTGCCTTGATATCCTCTGCTATTTTACCAGTTCATCTGGTTATGGTGCTAGCTGAAAGAAGAACATCTGCCACCTTTTGAACTGTAGCCTCTCATAAAAGGTCATGGCAAATGTCCTTAGCGGCAGGTAGGATCAACTCTTCACCAATGGTAAAGGGCTTCCTAGCTTTAGCAATGTGGTTAGCCACTAAGATGATGCTCTCAGTGCGGACATATTTGATGAAGTGGTGGCCTTCAATAACTGCTTCTGTTCTTTGTGTTCACGTTTTTTTCTTTTGAAAAATTCCAAAGGCTTGTCTTTTAACGCAGGGTGCTTGGTCTCCATGTGGTGAAGCAGTTTTGAAGGTTTCATGGTTTCATGGGATAGCTGTTTGCCACATGTCATACAACATGGGCTTATGGAATATGAATCACCTATTGCACTGAACCTGTAATTTAAGCAAGACTCTTGGTACTTTTTTTTTAAATGCAGCTTTCATTTCTTGGCAGTCCTAGAGCTTTCTGCTGTCTCATCATTGGGTCTTTCCGCCTTTTCAAAGAAGCTCTCCAGTGACATTTGTTTTTTACTCATTTTTGCTAGGGTTAGCTTGTGGGCTTACCAAAACTGAGATAAGTGCGCAGTGTGGGGAAAGAGGTGCAGACGGAAGTGGTACATAAAATAATGTGTGAGCAACATGGATTAAAATAAGGGCCAAATTCTGACTTAAAGCTGCCACCAGATGCAGCTTAATTGTCACTTGCCACTCACTGACAGGGTTTTGATATGAGTCTGCAAGCAATTGATTTATTATGGTTTCTGTGTAGTCAAATCTCTCTGCTAATGATAATCTGCATTTGCAGCTGCTCCCCAGCACTAGCATCACTGTCTCAGCTCCACCTCAGATCACCAGGCATCAGATTCTCATAGGAGCACACAACCTGGATTCCTCGCATGCTCAATTCACAGTAGGGGGGCGCACTCCTGTGAGAATCCAATGGCGCCACTGATCTGACAGGAGATGGAGCTCAGGCTGTGATGCGAGCAATGGGGAGTGGCTGTAAATACAGATGAAGCTTTGCTAGCCAGCCTGCCCCTCACCTCCTGTTGTGCGGTCCAAGGGCGGGGTGGGGTGGTAGGGTGGTGACTGAGAACCACAGTGTTAAAAGGTGTCAGCATAAGGTTACTTTCTAAGAAGGGCTGTTTCTTTCTATATTTTTATTTGTCCCTGTCACTTCCCATTTTAGCTGTGTGACTAAAGGCAAATTATTTAATGTCTTTATTAGTTAATGTGCTCCAGTCTCTTCATTGTTAAAACACTTTTTCTCATGCCTTAAATCACAGGATTTGGGGGAGAAACAAATGAGAAAGTCTCAGTACAATCGGCCCTCTGTATTTGCGGGTTCTGCATAAGCAGAGTCAACCAATGTTGGATGGAAAATATTTGGAAAAAACAGTGAAAGATAACAATACAAAAATAAAAAATATTACAAATAAAAAATACAGCATAACAACTATTTATATAGCATTTACATTGTGTTAGGTACCGTGAGTGATCTAGAGATGATCTAAAGCACATGGGAGGATGTGTGTAGGTGACATGCAAATACCACACCATTTTATGCCAGGGGCTTGACCACACAGGGATTTCGGTATCCTTGTGAGGTGCTGGAATCAGCCCTCTTGGACTCTGAGGGACGACTGTATTGTGCTCACCACTGTACCTAGCACAACCCCACCAGATAGCATTGTCATCTCTCACAGTTTTTCTTTGTGCTTTTTTCCCTTCTATCCTTTGTGCATGTCCCTTCGATTTCTCCGTAACTTCTCTTTTTCCTCCACATATCCAACTATCATAAAGAACAAGAGGGTTATTATTTTCAGTGTTTTGAGAAAATATATTGAAAAGGCATGTTTCCTGTTTTTGATTTTAAAATTATATGCATGAGTTGTCACATATTTTTGATCTAATAAAAAACACCAAAAATTAAAATTAAAAAAATCTTATGGAAATAAGGTTTACACACGATTACCAAATACACAATTATTTTTTGTACCCTTCTTTTGTACATGCTTCCTTTTATAGTCTAGCCTTTTTGAGGGCAGATATTGGTGTCTTTTAAGTTTTGGTATCTCTTTCAGATACTACTGTAATATTAACTTAATAAATACTATTTTTGAACAATGACATGCAAGAACAAATGCAAAGTTTTGGGCATGTTAGTTTGTCAAGGAAGAAGAGAACACATTTTCACAGATGGGGAACACTGAGGACACATGCTAGATCATGTGGGAATATTTATATTCACTGTCCTGTCTTCCTCCTCCTATGTATATGGCAGGTAAAGCTTGTTTTAGCTCCAAGTAAAGCATTTTTGCGTGTGCACATGTGCACGTGTGTGTGCTTCTGCAAACCCCACATGCACATGTATCCTCTTTTTCCTCAGAGACACACACACATATTTATATACTTGGAGATGATGAAAGGTCTGATTTTCCAGATGCCAGAAAAAGATTGCTTTGACATGGAATCATGAGTGCAGTGTTGAGTTTACGCTGGACTTCATTCCCGGTGCTCCCAGAGTGCTCACTCAGACAGTCTTTGAACATTACTCAGCACTCCCACTAGGGGACATTGACTGAATGGGAAGCCTTGAAGCAAGCTATCATCAGTCATGATGTTGCCTTCTAGCTGTCAAAAACCATGTAGACATCAAACCAGAAGCCTTCAGAACTATATTCATACATGTTTTCATGTAGATTTGATTTTTTTTTTCTGTGAATCGCCCCGTCAAATTTAAAGACCAAAATCAAAACCAAAATTTTAGAGTATCCCAGTAGAACTTCGCAGTGGGTGGGGGAGGGAAATCAGATTAAAAAAAAAAAAAACACGTAATGTGGCCAGTTTGTGGTCTTTTTTTATTACTCCAAGATTTATCACATTCATTGTATAATTAAATCTCTACATCTGTGGGGCACAAATGTTTTATGTTTCCAACATTTATGGTTTGACATCGGAAACATCTGTGCACGCCCAGTATACAACATCTGGAAGACATTTCTGAGCTTTTATGACATGCAGAGTGATCTTTGTTTTGGAACAAGTGTGTGGTTTTCTCCAGTAGCTCTTCCTGTTGGTTATGTCCTTCTAATTGGCATTTTGCTGCGGGATTGAAAGAAGCCTGGCTCTTTACCTCCTCCTGGGCGTAAAGAGATGCTTCAGAAGAATGTTCACATACTCAAGATTCAGGGAGGGAGAAGATGCTGAGTCATGAATTTAGCTGGCTTAAGTCCCTAGTCAAGGGGAGCAGGTGGAGAGGAGAGAAGGGAACTTGTATTACTGAGCAAGAAATTTCCTAGATGCTTTCTTTTTTAAAAAAATTTCAAATTATTAAGGGAGTACAAAAGTTTTCGTTACATGGATACACTCTGTAATGCTGAAGTCAGGGCTTTCAGTGTGCGCACCACCAGGACAGTGTTCATTGTACCCAATAGGTACATTTTTATCCCTCATTCCCCTCCCATCCTCCCCCCTTCTTAGTTTCTGATGTCCTTTACATCTTTTTGTGACCATATGCACCCATTGCTTAGCTCCCATGTATCAGTGAGAACATGTGCTGTTTGTTTTTCCATTCCTGGACCTGAATCCAACCTAAGTACCCGTCAATACCTGACTGGATAAAGAAAATGTGGTATATATGATATATATATATATATTAATATGTACTAGGGAGTACTACTCAGCCATAAAAGGAATGAAATAATGTCATTTGCAGCAACTTGGATGGAATTGGAGTGCATTGTCCTAAGTGAAGTATCTCAGGAATAGAAGAACTTCCCTAGATGCTTTCTTCAGATTAAGGCATTAATGGCAAAATGAACATCATTGTCCCCATTTATGGATGTAGAAACTGAGTCTCAGGGAGGTTCATTCACACAAGGTCAGCGTGCTAATAAATGTTAGATCTGAGGTTTAAACTGAAGTTTGTCTGCTATTGTATTAGAATATGGTATCCTCTCTCTTGAAGAGTGGGCAAGGTAGTTTCACATTCAACAGATATTGGTTTAGTACCTACCAGGTATTAGCACGCATTCTAGGTGCTGAGGATAGATCAACGGACAAAACAGACAAAGTCACCTGTCCTCATGGAGCTCACTAGCACAACAAAATATTGTGACAGAATCATGCAACTACCTTACATAGTGCAACAGAATGATAATAATAAATTTTTGTTATATTGCAGGAAGTTAATTATTGCTATGGACAAAAGACAGAGCTAGGTGTGGGTTTCAGGACTGTTGTGGAGGGGTTTATTCCAGTTTGGGGTCCCCTAAGCAGAGCTTGAAACAAGGACTTGGAACCGAGTAGTTTATTTCGGACATTATCCCAGGACACAAAATGAGGAAGTGGGGAAAGTGACCCAAAGTGGGGAGAAAGGCCACGAAGGACACATTAAAGAATTGATGACCTTCCGTGGGCAACTGGGCTCGGTTTCCCTGGGAATCCTCCAAGCACCGCATAGAACATGCCCCAGTATCACCCTATGGCAAAACCGGGGGCTCGGAGCTTTTACCCTGGGTTGGCTAAGGGTTGCTCCTGAGAAACTTCAACTCCCCTAAACTTTCAGGTTGAGTCTGCATAGAATGAAGGGTCTTCAGTCCTTCAAAGGACCAAAGACAAGAGCTGGCAAGACACGTGCTTAGCATGGGACACTGCAGATGTTGTCAAAGCATGCTGAGGTCAAGTGGGCCACAGCATTAGTGTAATGCACTCTAAATGTCTACCACAGTGTGAAAATCTAAAGTGGGGTGGGGTCATTGTAGGACTCACTGTGTAAGTGATATCTAAATAAAGACGTGAAAGAGGTTGAGGGTGAGCTGAGTGGCTATCCAGATAAAAAGGCATCCTAGGCAGAGGTAGTGCCAGTTCAGAGGCCCTGATGTGAGACGATGGCAAAGAACATCCGGCATGGTCTGATCGAGGGACATAGGACAGACCTGTGTGGCTGGAACGGAGTGAGCATGGCTGAGGATAATGACAGGTGAGGTCAGGGCACAGCAGGATCACACAGGCCTGGTGGATAACTGTGTGGTTTTTGCTTTTGCATGAGAGACAAGGTGAGCCACTGGAAGGTTTTGAGCAGAGCAGAACCATAACTTGACTTCCATCGAAATGGGTCATTCCAGCTACTCTGTTGAGACTTGATGGTAAGGAGGATGATAAGGATGTCTGAGACCAGGGTGGTGGCAGGGGAAGGGATTAGAGGTAGATGGACTCAGGACACGCTTTGAAGGTAGAGCAGACAGGATTTCCTGGTGGATAGGATGTGAATTACAAGAGTCAGAGATGAGTGAAGGAGGGATAGAAGCATTTTGCCTCAGCAACTAGAATAATAGAATTGCTGTTAAGTGAGATGGGAAAGACAGTAGAAGAAACAGATGCAGTGAGGGAAATTAAGAGTTCAGTTTTGGATATTTATAGTTCGAGGTGAATATTAGGCATAAAGGAAGAGATGCCAAGTAGGAAGTTGGATCTGAGTCTGAAGTTTAGGGGTGAGGCCCGGGTGGAGATAATAATCGTGGGATCCTCAGCACACAGATATGTTTCCAAGCCACGAAGCGGGGCGAGATCAGCAGAGGAGGAATGCGAGGGAGAAGAGAAGTGCTCCAAGGACTGAGCCCCGGGCCCTCCGACAGTTATGAGTCAGGGAGAACAGGAGGCCGATAGAGAGATGGAGAAAGTGTGGCTGGGGAAGAGGAAGAAAGCCAAGAGAAAGTTGTGTCTGCAAAGCTAGATTGGATCAGATTTAAGAGGGAATTGGACGAACGTAATTGGAAACAGGAAGTAAATATGACTTCTTTTTTTTTTACTTTCTTTTTAAAATTTTATTATTCCAGAATATTATGGATGTACAAATGACTTAGTTACATGAATTGCTTCTGTGCAGTTTGAATCAAAGTCATAAGTGTGTCCATCACCCTTACAGTGTGCATTGTACCCATTAGGTGTGAATCTACTCATCCCCTCCTCCCCTCTCTCACCTGCTTGATTTCTGTTGAATTTTACTACCATACCTCAAAGAACTGAAAGTAGAACTACTGTTGTATCTAGCAATCCCACTAGATACGACTTCTTCGAGATATTTTGCTGTAAAGAAGAGCTGGCAATGGGGTAATAGCTAGATGGGAAGTGGGGACGAGAGAGGGTCTTTTCCCTTTAATTGTGAGAAATAATAGCAATTTGTCTGCTGATGGGAATAATGCATCATTTCCCTTCCTAAGGTGGGAAAAATGGAAGACACAGAAAAGAGAGAGAATTGCTGGATCAACATCCTACCTACTATAGTCAAGAAGTGGTGGGTATAAATCTCCAGGGGTATTTTAGCCTCCGACAAGAGCAAGTACAGTTCATCATTTTAACAAAAGATTATGGGAGATGTGGAAATGCATTGGTGGGAGCGGGTGCAAGTCTCTTCTGGTTGCTTCAGTTTTCTCAGTGCAGTGGGACACACGGTCATGGCGTTGGATATTAAGAACAGAGAAGTTATAAAATATTTACTAAGAGAGCGAAGGAGAGAATGAATGAGCAAACTATTTTATGATTGCCAGGAAACAGCACTAAGGGCATTCATGGTCATAAATATTTGTTAGCAAGTAAGACCCACAAATCAATCATTAAAGAGTGACAGAGAAGAGTGAGGTCAATGTTGTGGGCAGGTTAGGATGCCCCGCTACATGCTCCCAGGATGTATTTCTATCCTGTTACTTACTCCTCAGATTGCGTAAGGAAAAAGAAAGAGGGTATTCTCCTATACAAATTTATGGCAATGGGAATGGATAGAGCCTTCTTGGTAAGGAGTTTGATAACATCAGATTTCTAAAATATTTGCATCGCTGAATCCCATAATTTCGTTCATAATATTGTTGGAATACCCCTCCCTCAAGAGGGAGGTATATCCCCTACCTCTCTAGGACTCAGGCTCTCGTTTTCCAAGCTGCTGGGAGTGCGACACTGCTGCTGGCTCTCAGCTGAGTTGCTCTCTGGGAATTGTCCTCGGCCAAAGAGAGCTGCCTCAGTAGTTGGGAGCAGCCCACATCTTCTGATCGTTCAGCGTGGGGTGGATATAAAGGCCCACCTGTTTGCCTCAAGCTGGCTCATTCCGAAAGGCCACTGCAATTCCAGAGCTCCGTGTGAGATCTGCTGAGGCCTTCATTGCGGCTGCAGTGAAGCTCAACGGCTCCTTCTGCCCAGTTCTATTTCCTTCACTCCTCAGTACCTCACAGGTGATGATTTTGACGCCATCCCAACACTCAAATCACTCTTCGCCTATTTCTCAGGGAATCCAACACCCTCTGATTCAAAAATTCTGCAATTAGGAATTTATCAAGAGAAAATAAATAAGGATGCAAAGAGTTTTCTGTTATATTGTTTATAGTAGTGCAAAATTGGAATGACATTGATAATAACAAAGATCGCCTAAATTATTTATGGTATGTCCATACTGTAGAGTCATCAATCTGCTGTAGATACAAATTTAATGACATGAAAAGATTTTCTCAATATTTTGCAGTGTGAGAAAGGCCAGCTTCAAGACAGTAAGTTCAAGTGGGACCTCATTAAAATGATCTATATAAATACATGTGTATGAAATATGTGTGTAGTAAGAAATCTTGAAGAATAACCACCAAGGTCTTTAATGTGGTTAACCAGGTGTTGGAATTATATGTGGTTGGAGTAATTTTTTTCTTTTCATTCATACTGAGTGTCTAATTTTCATATGCTGACTGTAGTTGCTTTTGTAATAAGCTGAAGCAAAATTTTATTTTAATTTTGAGATAAAAAGTATTAAAACTGTTTCATCTTCTGTGTAAGAGGAGCAGATGTAGAAAACTCCCAGAATGGGCGGGTGAAGCTTAGCCACATGCACACCCTGAGTGTGCTTGAATTCTAGTGCAAGACTTCATCAGGATGTGTCTGCATTTCTAAAACTCAGGACGCAAGGTCTTCTGAAGGATTCATGTGTTGCTTGGCATGTCTGTCTCAGAGCTAGTCTCAGAATTATAGCTTAGTTGCTGAAATGTCTAAATTTCCAGTACATTTCAGTGATGTCTGGAAACAATAAACAGAATATTTGAAATCAAGACATTTAAAAAATCCAGCCTATTTAATCACTGTAAATATGGACAGTTCCACTCTTATCACAGAGATCATTTGAGAGATGCCAATATTATTCTGCAACTTTGAGCAAAATCCTTACATCATTCGTTGCCAAACTTCAGTCATTGATGCACTACCTTCATGATATTTTACGTATGCAACATCTATAATATTGCTTATTTAATTTTTTTCCTTAAATGGACTATTTGTAGAAACATAAGAACTTCCTTAACCTGATTCTAAGTAATAATATTCAAGATAAATTGACTTAATTTATTTTTAATAATTTTTAGATACACATTAAAATGAGTACATAACTATCAAAATAGAAAATGTTTGTCCATGGACTTCTGAAGAAACATCTCTCGCATTTGTACCATGCTTTGGGAACACATTGCACTAGGTTGTCAGAATCCAAAAGAACATTTTTGGGACCTACAGCAGTCTTGCTGAGCTGGAAGGAGAGAAGGAGGGCACTCTCAAGCCTTTGGCCTGGCCTGTTCTCAACACAGGCAAACTCCAACTCTGCCAAACATTCATCTGAAAGTCAGTAGTGTGGAACAAGAACATATTATATGTTAAATGGGTTTTTATGGGCTGGTGGGAGAAGGTGATTGCCACATAGAAAAGTGCAAACTTTTATGGTCTGTTTTCTCTGAGGTTGCTAGATGCCACCACAGACATGACTTATGTATTTATTTTGGCCAAGGACAATTTACCTAGTTGTTGGTGGTAGATGCTTCTTGAATTTAATTGATTAAAACTGTTTAAAATTTTTTCTTCTATTTCCTGAAAATTTCACAAAAAGAATGATTCTCATTTGGAAATGGAAAGGAATTCAGAAGCTACACTGGGACAAAAGATAGAAAGTGAGGGAGGAAACTATATAAATGACCCTGACGCTTTGCTAAGACTTTAGCATGGGGTGTGGGAAGGCGGCTGTGAGAGGCGATTTGATCCCTGTTGGAGGACTGTCGTCTCACCGCCCCCAAAGATAGGCTATGGCAAGTCACAGGACACCCAAACTATTCCCAGCAATCAAACTCTTGACTTCAGTTGTGGGGCCCAACAACTGGGAAACCTCCCGTGTGTTCTTATCCCCTGGTTTGAAACCTGTCACTGGGCATTGATTTAAAAACGCCCAGTGTAGGAGAGACTTCTTTGTATTTTCATTTTCTAAACCATCTCTGGTTGGCCTTCTTTCTCATTGGAACCTAAGGAACATAACAAAAGAGGTTAAATTATTGCCATTTTCACAGACTTCTCATCCTGATCCAATATGCTAAGCCCAACACACTTTCCTATTTATAATTCTAGGAAGATACTACTACTGTAGTTACCGTTAATATATCACATGCAAAGACCTTCGTACCTGCTGCATAGGAGCCTTCAAAGCTTAGTGAAGGCAGGTGAAAGAATGGTTATTGATACACTGTCGACTCACCGGATATTTGTGTGTGGCATGGAAGGGCAACTTGGGGACTAGTGGGTTTACTAAGATAATCACTTTTAAGCTATTAAAATTCTATGCAGATATAAGAATTATGATTATTATTGATCTGCTCAGTTGACCACTTCCTCTTCCTTCTCTGCTATTTCTTTGTACGTTCTCTATTTGTATCACTTCTCTCTCTAAGATTTTGAATTCCAGATGTGGTCGGCAGTGACTCTGGTGGCTCCTGCGTCTGTGTCTAGCGTATCCCCTCCTGTTGAATCTGAGCTGTCCTGTGACCTGCTTTATCCACTAGCATGTGGAAGAAGTGACACCGATCCAGTTCTTCACTTGAGTCTTCAGAAGGCCTGGATGCTTTTTCTTTTGTGTCCTGGGGAAACCATTCACCTGGTAAGAAGTGCTGCCACCCTGCCACCCTCATGCTGTGGGAAACCGAAGCCAGCCGTGCTGAGGGTTCAGGGGGAGGACAACTGTGTCCCCCAGCCCACAGATGCAGCCATTTCCCTGCAGGTTTCCAGCACCGACTATTCGGCCATGTGAGCGGGACCATCTTGGGACTGGATCCCCTTGCCCCACTCAAACCTCCTCAGCTGACGTCACATGCAACATGGATGAACTGTTTATTAGTGTGCTAGGGCTCCTGTAACAAAGAAATGCAAAGTGGGCGAGAACAGCAATTTATTCCTTCACAGTTCTGGAGTCTGGAAGTCTACAATCAAGGTGTCGGGAGGGCCGTGCTCCCTCTGAAGGCTTTAGGAGCTGTTCCTTCCTTGCTTCTTCCGGCATCTGGTAGCCCTGGCTATTCCTTGGCTTGTGTAATAAACCCAGTCTCTGTCTCTGTCTTCACAGGGCCGTTTTCCCTCTGTGGCTATGTCCCAAGTTTCTTCTCATCAGGACACCATTCACTGGATTAGGGCCCACCCTAATGACCTCATCTGAACTTTGTTACATCTGCAAAGACCCTATTTCCAAATAAGGTCACATTCACGGGTACTGAGGATTAGGACTTCACCATATCTTTTTGGAGGATGCAATTCAATCCATAACAAACTGTCCACATTGAGCCCTGCTCTAATTTAAGAATTGTGAGCAAATAAATAGACTGATGTTTCTAGCCACTGAGTTTTGGGTTACTTTGCCATGTAGCAGTAAATACCGGGCACAACAAGTTACAGGCATCTGATACCCTCCACTCCAGAGGCACTGCCATTTCCTGCCCCGAATTGCAGGAAATCTTTCTTTCTGCCACTTCCTCCCAAACTTGGCCCCCAGACTATTTCTGTTGTGGGAAATGTTGATATATAAAATCCTATTTCTTTCTCATTTTTAATCACTCCTAATTTTCTCAGTCTCAAGCAAGTTTGCATTGCGAGTCATGTCATTTCTCATTTTCTCAATATGATTATTCCAATATAACTTCAACATATTTTTTTCTGCATTCTCAGGCGCCAACATTTTCTCTTACTGCCTCACTTTTTAGATCTTGGATGGATATCTGGCTCTACCATAGCTACAAACTTCTGGCTGGTCCCTTCCTCTCTTCATAACTCTACGCTGCCTCCCTTACAATAAGGATTTGGCACCGGGCAGTCTCCTCTTTG
Organism: Avahi laniger; assembly: GCA_963575035.1. NCBI lineage: Eukaryota > Metazoa > Chordata > Mammalia > Primates > Indriidae > Avahi > Avahi laniger. Next base: position 11,246 of record CAUYSK010009606.1, read on the forward strand.
ACACATCTGACTCCTTGTCTTCTCATTGGTTTTTGCTGTGGATCAGACAAGTGTGATCTGAGTCACAGCATAAGTACAAAGGGCATGGTTTTTAAAAATTCATGCTCAGGACCATTCTCAACCCAGATTACCTTCACTGGAAGTGGGAAGATAAGAATTGAGGATGAATAAAAATAGAAATACCATTTGATTCAGCAATCCCACTACTAGACATCTACCCAAAGGAAAAAAAGACATTTTATAATAAAGACAGCTTCACTCCAATGTTTATGGCAGCAAATTCACAATTGCAAAGATGTGGAAACAACCCAAGTGCTCATCAATACATGAGTGGATTAATAAAATGGGGTATATGTATACTGTGGAGTACTACTCAGCTAGAAAAAAACAATGGTGAACCAGCACCACTTATATTATCGTGAGTGGAGTTAGAGTCCATTCTTCGAAGTGAAGTATCCCAAGAATGGAAAAACAAGCACCACATGTACTCGCCATAAAATTGGTATTAACTGATCAACAATTAGGTGCTCCCATGGAAGTAATATTCATCGGGAGCTGGACAAATGGAAGGGAGGTGGACGGGATGGGTAAATTCATAACTAATGGGCATGCTTGTAGGTCCAGCTTGGGAGATGCAAAGGTATTATATGTAACCAAAATATTTGTACCCCCATAATGTTCTGAAATTTTTAAAAAAAGAAAATAAATAAATAAATTGGAAAAAAAAGAATTGAAGGTGGAGCTGGATCGTTGATGAAGATGCAAAGTGCAGAGGAGTGAAATATTGGAGCAGGAATAGACCTATGAGATGATTCTACTTAATCCATCTTCTATTCCAACCTAACTTCCCTGTCACTCTTATGCATCTAAATTCTGGTTTATGCCATTGATAGTTCTAAAAACAATTTAACTTTCATTGTTGTGTTTACTTACTTCATCTTCTCCTTCAAGACCCCAGCCTGGAACTCATTTCTCTTTCTTCCCACTCTTCAATTGCCTTGACTCTCTGGAATTTCAGCCATCATTCCCGTGTATTATTCTTATATCACATCAGCCCCAACACACACACATACACAGAGAGATGCAAGACTCACCAAAGATTTATCTGATTTGGTATATACAAAGAGCTACTGCTTGAATACATTCAGGGATGAGGGTGGAAAGAAGTACACGATGGTTCACTAAGGCCTCAGGACCAGCAGATATCAGAGTAGAAGGGGGCACGGAACAAGAGTTTGAAGGCAGGTACCTTGAATGTACATTGTTCTGTAGTTTCCAGAGATCCAACTTTCCAGAAGATATTATGTTTCATGACTTCAGAATGGATGGTTCTCTCATGCAAATAAACAGTTCAATAGGTTTTGCAGTACCTGATCAATACACCAAAAAGAAAAAATAAGGGCAGAAAAAGGATCTTAATTTTCAAGAAAGCTGTACCTATTCATGTATAGCCTGTGAGAAAACTACTCTTTCCTCAATTATCTGTGCATTATCAGATATACCAAATTTCGAAGTAGAGGAATTCTATTACAAGGTGACACTGAGATTGGGTTTTAAGTGAAAAATATCCTTCATTCATGTATTCGTTCTGATCAACTGTTTTTTGTATTTGGTGCTAGATGTCTTAGGTTTGGTCCCACAGGAGAAGATCTGAGACAAGAACCTTGTGCAAATCTTTTATTAAGAAACTTCTCCCAGGATAACCTGGAAAGACAGTTGGCTTCTGGAATTCCCCAAGAAGCTCAGTGGGGGATCTGGGACTCCTGGAAAAGCTCACCGTGGATTATGGAGCTCTCTGAGAAGCTCACTGGGGGTTGTGGAACTCCCCAAGTCCACAGGTTTTCTTTGTGTTCTAAGAGGCAAGGAGAGAAAGCAACAGCATCAAGAAACTTCAGTTCGAGTTCTAGCTCTGGCTCTAACTAATGGTGATTTTAGGTTTGTTCCCTCAAAAGCTTTCCAAAAAGCTTTTGAAACAATTATATAATGTAACATGTAATTTAACAAATGCCCAAATGAAAGTCTTCTATAGGTTAAGAACAGGAAGAGAAAATTGCAGAACAGGAGACTCCTGCTGTTAGGAGAATCCCAGCTGTGATAACAAAACTGGATTCCATTTTTTTTTTTTTTTTTGAGATAGAGTCTTGCTCTGTCACCTGGGCTAGAGTGCAGTGGCATCACCATAGCTCACTACAACCTCAAAGTACTGGGCTCAAACTATCCCCGTGCCTCAGCCTCCCAAGAAGCTGGGACTGCAGACATGGACCACTAGGCCTGGCTAATTTTTCCATTTTGTGCAGAGACACGGTCTCACTTTTGCTCAGCCTGGTCTCTAATTGCTGGGCTCAAGCAATCCTCCCGCTTCCACCTCCCTAAATGCTGGGATTATGGTATGAGCCATTGTGTCTGGCCCAAACTGGATTCTTGAGTCAGTGCAGCCACCACATCCATCCAATAGGGGCACCAACAAACCCTGGATGGAAATGGAAATATGACTGCTAATTAATTCAGGTCCATGTATGACTTTTTACATGATGCAAATGTGCTTCCTTTCAGGTTGAAGAAGATAGCACTCAAGCACAGAAATGAAAAGTCTCCCTGATCCAGTTCCTGCCCCTCCTGAAATAAGTGTTGCTGAAATACTCAAGATTCTGGTTTAAAGGCATGGTATCTTATTGTCTGGCTATGACAACAAATAGTTGGCTTGTCCAAAGCACCCACATGTCTGGACTTGGCCTTATATAAGAAAACCTCTGCTGGAAGAGAGCACCGTGGGCTCCAATGCATAATAGTGAGGTTTTCCAGGGTATATGAGAGTCGAACCGTTAGGGGAAAAATTCTATACCTCATCCACCACTTATTTGTTCATTCAACAAATATTTACTGAGCCCCTGTGAGCTACCAGGCATCGTTCTAAGCCACGGGGATCCAGCAATGAGTAGAACAAATATAATCTCTATCCTTGTGGAATTTATGTTCTAGAGGGAAAGAGACAGACATAAGTATAATAAGTAAGGAAATATGCTAGTGTTGCAGGTGGTGATTGTGTAATGGAGAAAAATAGTTGGGGTAGGGATAGGGCTGCTTTTTTATAAAGGGTGATCAAGGAAGGTGTCAAAGATAAGATGACATTTGAGAAGAGCACTGAAGAGATGAGCAAAGAGTGTGCATGTGCGTGCACGCGTGTGTGTGTGTGTGTGTGTGTGTGTGTGTGTGTGTGTGTGTTTAGAGTGTTTGAAGAATAGGCCAGATTGGCTGCAGGCTTTCCAGTGAGGAGGAGAGTAGGAAATTGTAGAGGTGGGAGAAGGTGGGTTCTATAGTGCAATTGTTCTCAAACTTTGCTATATATTAAAACCACTTGTGAAGCTTGTAAAAATCCCAGTGTACAGATTTTACTCCAGATTAGACTCTCTTGGGTTGGGAACCAGAGATCAGTGGTTTTTAAAGTGGTCCCCTGACCACGCTAGTGGTGGACCACCCCAGTGGTCCAAAGCTCAGGAGCAGCAATAAGGGGCCTGTAGGCCATTGCTTGGAGGTATGATGGTTAATTATATGCCCCCACCTGGCTGGGCTATGATGCCAAGATATGTGGTCAAGCATTATTCTGGATGTTTCTATGAGGGTATTTTTGGATGAAGTTAACATTTAGCCTGATGGACCCTGAGTAAAACAGACTGCCCGCCACCATGTGAGTGAGCCTCACCCATCAGGCTGAAGGCCTGAATAGGACTAAAGACTGACCTCCTCTGAGCAAGAAGGAATTCTGCCAGCAGATGGCCTTTAGACTCGTGCCATTAACGTCGACTCTCCCCTTGGTTTCCAGTCTGCCCGTCCACACTGCACGTTGGGACCTGCCAGCCTCCATAATTGCATGAGCCAATTCCTTCGAATAAATTTCTTTCTATATGTGAACACAACTTACTGGTTCTGTGTTTCTGGAAAAACCGATTGATGCAGGAGGGTTATAAACAGAGGAGGAAGAGGATCTGATTAACCCCTTAAATAAATCTCTGGTTGCTGCGCTGGACTTAAGCTATATAGGGGTGGCATGGTTTGGATATGAGTTTAGTCCCCACTCATGTTAAAATTTGATCTCCAGTGTGGCAGCATTGGGAAGTATTTGGGTTATGGGGACAGATCTCTCGTCAATGGCTTGGTGCTACTCTGCAGTACTGAGTTCTGGCTCTGGCATTAGTTCTCTTGGGAATGGATTAGTTTCTATAGGAATGGATTAGTTCCCATGAGAATGGGTTGTGTTAAAGCCTCGGAAACCTCTCAGGTTTGGCCCTTGTTTGCACGTGTCCACTTACTCTTTGACTGTAGCCATGTTTCGATGCAGCACAAAAGCCCCCACCAGAAGCTGAGCAGATGCCGGCGCCATGCTCCTTGCATAGCCTGCAGATCCATGAGCTAAGTAAATTTCTTTTCTTGGTAAATTACCTAGCGTCAGGTATTCCTTTTTAGCAACACAAAATGGACTAAGAAAAGGGTCCGGGGTAGAAATGGGAAAACACTTAGGAGGACATTGCAATAAGCCAGGTAAGAGTTAAGGGTGGCTTAGATCCAGCTAGTAATAGGGAGGTGATGAGAAATTGTAGGACTCTATATTCTCTCTGAAGATAGAGCCATCAGCACTCACTGCTGGATATATGACAGTTTTGCCACAATTTATTTTGGAGACCTAGGGCTTCATCCAATCAAACATTAGGCTGGTCACTTGTTTTTCTCAATTCAGAGCACAGGAAACCAGCAGAATAGGGCTGTAAGTGTTAACAGACATGCTCAAAGAGAAAGTCTGATCCTCAGAGAATTCTGGCCTCAACCAAACAATTCAAACGTTTTCAAACATGCTGGAATAAGCAAGAAACAAAACATACTTTGACAGATAATTTATTTCTAAACTATATGGATCTTAAGTGTAACTGAATCCAGCTGTTTCTCCTCCTTTGCTCTTTCTCTCTCCCATCACTTTGATGAGGCACTGACAACCTCAGAACATGTCTAGTGTAAAGTTCACACAGCAGGACAAAACGTTTTGTTACTCACGATGACTCTGATCTCAGGAGGGCTGAGTTTTCATCTATAAATCATCACCCAGACATCCAGTTGCCGTTACATTTGGCAAGAACCCTCTACCCAGCTGCAACAAGGCCAAAGTTGGGCATGCGCCAGGAAAGCCTCAGTCTCAAGGTGGAAGAGAAAGCTCTTTCTCTGTGTGCCCGCCTCTTCTCCATGGCATCCTTGCCTGCCCTTCTCCGGTCCTGGTAACTGCCTGCTGTCTTCCCTTGGGGTATTCACGGAGGCATCTCCACTGTCCAGTGGCCATTTCTCCCACCTGCTTCTTCCAGCTCGAGACCTCAGTCTTTCCTGTAGAGTCTCCATAAAAGGTGAGGCAGATTGTGTCTCAACCTCCACTTAAAGGCTAGCTTTTTACCGAAGGCTTCCTTGAGTCTCCCCAAACTCACTCACCTTTCCCTGTGTTGGTAGCAAGTGTTATGGTCTTAATGTTTGTGTCCCTCCAAATTTCATATGCTGAAATCCTCACCTGCAAGGTGATTAAATGTTAGGAGGTGGGGCCTTTGGGAGGTAATTAGGTCAGGGGTGGTGCCCTCACGAATGGGATTAGTGCCCTTTTAAAAGAGGCCTGAGGGAGAACTCTCATGCCTTCCACGTGTGAGGTTAGACTGAGAAGATTCCTGCCTCTGAGGAACAAATAAGCCCTCACCAGCCCTGGAGTCTGCTGGTGCCTTGATCTTGGATTTTCCGGTCTCCAGAACTGTGAGAAATAAGTTTCTGTTGTTTATAAACTTCCCACTCTTCTACATTTTGTATAGCAGCCGGAATGGACTACGACAGCAACTTCGAAAATCCATTTTTTAAATACTTAGCATATCTGCAGGCATATGCATCCTTCTAATGTCTGTTTCATCCTCTAGACCCCAAAGCACCCTAGGAACAGCCACAGTCCTGCCAGATTCACTCTTGTATTCCCAGCCGCCAGCATAGTACCCCATACTCTGGAGCATTCAGTTAATAGTTTTTAATAAATTACTGTTGCATGGCACTGTGCTAAGCTCAGTATACACTTGTGCTTGGCAAAGATTGGTTGACTAAGTGATGAAATTGAAATTTAAACATGTTCTAAATTCTTCATCATCTGACTACAATCAGGTTTCGTTTCCAAATTTCTAGTATCAACAAAAGGCATCATAATTAGATCTCTAATTCTCCAAGCTACAAATGCTGCTTTCTCCATTTCTTGTACGAAGTATGATCAAGCACTATGGGTTAGTCCTTTCGAACAGTCCTTATAGTCACAGCTTCTTCATTTCTTCTGATACTAATTTCAGGTCCTTTTCATGCCTGAGTTACTAAAATGGCTGTTCCATCCTTTCTTTCTCAGAGGTAAACATCATCAGAAATCTGGTCATATCCATCCAGTCTACAATTCTATACTTTATTTTATATATTTATACATACATATGCATATAAAATATATAATATATATTTGTATATTTAATTACATACACACATGCACACATATGTGTATGTATATAAAATCATTCTCTCGATATCTCTGAGGGATTGGTTCCAGGATGCCTGTGGAGACCAAAATCCACAGATGCTCAAGTCCCTGATATAAAATGGCACAATATTTGAAAATAACTTTCACACATTCTCCTGTGTACTTTAAATCATTCTTAGATTCCTTACAATACTTAATACAATTTAAATGCTATATAAAGTAGTTGTTATACCACATTATTTAGGAAATAATGACAAGAAAAAAAAGTCTGTACATATTAAGCACAGACGCAATTTAAAAAAAAAAAATTTTGCTGTGTGGTTGGTTGAATCCATAGACAGGGAACCCACAGACACAGATGGCTGACTGTGTATGTAAGTTTGTGGAATCCACAGATATAGAGGGCTAACTGTATACGCAGGTTTATGGACTTTTAAACATTCACGTGCATGACATAATACAGTATGTAGTATTCTGCAGCATGCATTTTATTTTTGTTAATTTTATCTTAATTATATGAAATAAATATTGTGGCATTTTATAATAATTTAAAAAAATAAAGGTTATTGTAAAGAGGAGATTGGGAATTCCTGTTTCAAGATAGTAGCTTCAACACATTTTTATTTTTCTTTCCCTCTTAAAAAAGTCCTCCAAAAAAAATAAGAACAAGAAAAGAAACAAAATCACAAATTCTACTTAAATAAAGCTGAGTGACATCTATAACATGTATACCCACAATTTATAAAGATGGAAAGCAGAACAAGGAAGGACAAATGCCTGAAACAGCATGTAGGAGAGTAGGGTAAGCATGTATGTACAAGATAGGAGAAGAGGGTATGGGGAGACAGAATTCAAACCCAGGACTCACGTAAGGTGGAACGATGCATAGGAAACCTTCTACAAGTACAGTCACATTCTTCGGGGAGGGTGACAAAAGTAAACCTATGACCAGCCTCCACCCCTGGGTACTGAAGGAAAGTCACATTGGCTCTGAGTAGGAGCATGGAACCACAAGCCAGAAGTCCCATGGATTTTCTGTTTAAATTCACATTAAACTTGGGTGGTTCAAGAACTTCAGGCTGTGAATTTTGTGTGCAGTGTTCCTCAACCTGCGGACACCTTGAGTGCTTGGCAGAAACAAATAAAAAATGAAAGCAATTATTAACTCCAGGAAAAACAAAAAGTTGTATAAAATCTGTTCAGTGGAGAATAGTATTTACAGAGTTAAAATAGTGAAAACACTGAACGTGAATTTTAACAAAAATTGAGACATAATTATATTGGGAGACTGATGGGAGTGGAAGAGGGGGTATAAGTTAGCTAAACAATGGCGAGCCAATAGCTAATGTCTGAAATAGATTAATAAAAAAGAGAATTTCTATTGTTTAGAAATTCGAGATTAAACAACAATAACAATGAATGTTGGAACCCTTTGAAGGAATTGCTTCTGGGGACTTGAAGGGGCAACGGTAAGGTCGAGAAAAGATAAAACTTTTTTTTTTTTTTTGCTATAAGCCTTTTAACGTTATCTGACTTTTTAGATTATTAGGTTATAACATTTTGTTTAAAATAATAAAGGGGGAAGTAAAATAAATTATGCAAATACAAACCAAGTAAAGATACCATGTTAACATAAAAGTAGAAGTCAAGGCAAAAAATATATGAGATAAAGATTTCTTTTCTTTTAGTGAAGCTTATAGTTCACAAAGAGAACATAAAATCATGAATATTTGTGCTTCCTAAACATCATTAAAATAGATAAATAAAAAAATGCTATAAATTGCAGGAACAATTGCCAGAGCACAGCAACTTTTGAGACATTACATATCTCTCAGTCACCATTAAATCAAATAGGAAAAACAAGGGGGAAAATGCTATAGAGAGGACTTAAATTTCACAGTTCATAAAATAGATTTGATAGACATGCTGTCTATTAAACAGAAATTGTATGGACCATGAATTCTGATTATGAATCAATAAAACTAGAAATAAATAACCAAATCATAATAATAAAATAATCCCAGTCATCTTGAAATTTTAATGCATTGTCCTAAGTATCTCTTGGAAAAAAGTGAAACATCAATTCTTTAATTAAATTATTTTTAGAAAGCAATGACAATATGAACACTATGAATTAAAGCTTAGGGGAAGTAGCTAACACAATATTGTTTAAAGTAAAATTCATAATCTTGAATACCTTAATTTCCAAAGTGAAATGAAAACAAAATGTACTATTCCAAGAAATTTTTAAAAAATAAAAATAAAATAAGAAAATAAAACAAGAAAAAATAAATGAGGGAACATAGGAAAAATAAAATAAAAAAATATAATGAATAATATAAAAATAGAAATTAATGGATTAGCATTTATAAGCAATACAATAATAAAATACTAAAAAAGTTTAGCTTGTCTTATGAAAAATAAAAAATAGAGACCACTCAAAGACATAGCTTTAGGCATTAGAAAGTATGTATAATCACAGATAGGAAATAGATAAAATGCTATGAAAATAAATAAAGCCCAAAGCCAATAAATTTGAAAACCTTAGAAAAATATAAATTAGAAAAGTTTACTGAAGTAGAAAATCTGAAATAAACATTTAATCAAGGGAGAAATTAAAAAACATCAATATATTACTAGCAATAGAGATTCTAATTCTAGACACTTTTGTAGGAGAATTTCAAACTTTCAAGGAACAGATAATCACCATAATATAAAAGCTGTTCTACATTCTATCATTTTTATAACTGTATGTTAGAAAAGCAATCTTTCTGAAACTCAGTTTCTTAATTAATAAAATTGACTATAAAAATGTAAGGAATCAGAGATGCACTCAGAAATATCAGAATTAACAAGAAATTTTAGTAATATGGTCAATTATAAAATAAATGTTTGAAAAATCTCAACACCATATAATTGTAGCTTGATCATGTAACAGGGAAAAGATCTCAAACAAGTAATCAAAACAACACAATAAAAATGGTAAAAAGATGCACCAAATTCACTGAGGGATATAAAAGAATACTTGAATAAGTACAGAGATTTAGAATTAGACACAGAGGAGGGTTGACATATTAATAATTTCAATTATGGAAAACGTTAAGTATGTGGGCAACATGATGCCTACCTTACAATTTTCCTGTGAAATTGACTTTTGCATTTTGAGTCATTTCTGTTAATGTGTTGGCCAAAATAGTTTCCATGGTTTTCAACGAATTGGGAGTATCTACTCTCCTACGATTCTCTAGCTTATATTTAGTTTTTTACTGAAAACTAAAGAACAAATACATTTCCTATGTTTAATTTTTATTATTCGTGGGTTTGCCTGTATACTCTGGAGAGATCTCTTCTCTTGCCCAACTAGTGACTCACATAAATTATATACGTGAGGATTCGGGGACGAATGATTATATCACCAAGGAGGCATGAGGGACCTCCCAAGAGGCCAGAGCAAACAAGCATCTCCACCACTGGTCTGGCACTTGGGCAGGGAGAGGAGGACATCTGATTAGACACAACACGTCTCTGAGAAAGCCTAGGATGAATCCCCATTCCCAGGGCTGCATGTCTCTAAAAAAACCCATGACACAAGCAATTGACAGATCGCAGCTGCTTCCTGAGAAAAGTCTCATATAACTGCTGCCTCATCATCTAGAGAAATTTGGTCCAGAAACAGGGATTCTGAAGTGGCCATCCAGGTCTCCCCAAATCCTTGTTTCACCCCAAAAAGACTGTTATTGGGCACCTTCCACGTGCAGGGAACAGGGCTGGGAGCTAAAGTGACCGGAAAATGTAAGACGTAGTTTCCTCTTTTGAGTGGTTTATGATCTTGGTTGCAGCATCTTGATTTTAAACATTATCAGAGTAAAGCAATAAGGGCCGAGGGTTGGGTGAGTGGTGAAGACCACGGTGCTGAAGTGATCTGGGCCAGGGGTGGGCCTTGAGGGCCAGCGATCCCACAAAGGGGGGGGCAAGCGGAGGTGCCAGAGGTCTGAAGGGGGGCGCAAGCGGAGGTGCCAGAGGTCTGACGGCAGACACGGCCCGCGTGCCGGGAGAAGTGGGAAATGGAGCCCTGCTTTATTAGAGGCTGGGAAAGTGCCCCTGAACCCCGAGTTCACTCCACACTCCCACATGCTGCAGGCACACGGCAAAGCAGAACTCCCTGCTGGGAAATGTGGCTTCCTGCTCCTGAATTTAAGATGCTCTGGTCGGACACCCAGAGAAGACCCTGGACATATGAACTGGAGAGGCCGTGAGGGTGTCAGGTGAAGGGGCAGCTTTGTCAGAGGGGCTGGGGATGCCGTACTGCGCCACCTGGTCACCAGAGATGAGCCAGAGGAGCCGCAGGCTGGGGCCTTTAGATCTCTGCAAACCTCACCATCAGCAACCCCACGACCCCCAAATGTTGGAGCACTGACTAGCTCCCACCCCTTCCTCCTACAGTAAGGGTTACAGAAGAAGTGGAAACTGCCTGGGAGTTTTCCCTCGCCCCCCAAAAGCAGGATTACATATAACGTATGAGCTTCAGAGTGTAGGACACGGGCTTGCCTTGGGCGCCCCGCTGTCTCAGATTCCAGAGCAGGAAGCCACAGTCCGGCAGAGGTCTGCTTTGGTGTGTACGTGCAGCCCATGGAGAGTGAGGTGGCGAGGGGTTTGGGGTACTTGCTCAGCCTCTGATAAAGCAGCACTGCACTTCCCACTCGGCCGAGAGTGCAGGTGCCCGTGCCTGACGTCAAACCTCTGATATCTCCATTCGCCCCTCCCCACCTGGCTTTTAGACCATTCCCTTATTCCCCAAACACCTTCCGCATCAAGGTCCTCACCATTCCTTAGGTCCCACGCCCATATTGCTTTACCCTCAAATTGTCTAGAAATCACAGTTACCCCATAAAGAGGCTGGAGATGGGAGTCTGGCTCTGCCACTGCTCATTTCCGCGCCTGTTACCGTGGTGGGGGATTAGTTATAGAATCTCCCCAGTGTGGGAGTGATGTCATCACATGCAAGGAGAACTGGAGATCGATCTTGAAGGCTGGGCGCAAGTTCTATAGTGAAAATTGGCCAAGAGAAAACCATTCTAGAAAGAGAGAAAAATGTGAGCACTTACTCAGAGAAGGGAAATCATGTGGCTAGTTCAGAAAGCATTAAAAAGCCAGAGTTGGAGAGTGTAGACGGTGAGCGGGGGGATTGTGCAAAGGCAAGCCTTGAGTGCCAAGCTGAGGATGCTTGTTAAGGCAGCATACAATAAATGCACTGAGCTGTAGCCTGCTCCCCCGATACCCTCTTTTGACTTGCTACTCAAAGACCGGTAGCATCAGCATCGCCTGGGAGTTTGTTAAAATGCAGAATCTCAGGCCCCATCCCAGAATTTTTGAAATAGTATCTGTATTTTAACAAGATTCTCAGGTGATTTGTGTTCACATTAAGGCCTGATGAGCAGTGTTCATTCACACATATTATTAAAAACCCAAGCCTCCCTTGAAGTCTTAAACAGGAAGAGACGGTTCTGAAATGTTGCTAACCACTGGCCTTTGAGTCACTACCTCGAAACTTCATTTCTCCAGCAATCTTAGCATCACCCATGGAGATAGCATCTCAGAAGTTCTCAAACTTCATTAAGCACAGGAATGAGCAGATGTGGGTATTAACATGCAAGTTCTTGGGGTCTACACTCTGGCTCTCGGGGAGATTCTGACACTGGCTATCCTGAGAACACGACATGAGAAGTACTGAGCTTATCATCACCGAGTGAAGGACTCTGGAAAGAGTAGGAGTTTGAAAATATGCATATTTCCTACATCAAAAAGTTTTGGATTTGCTCTATTGGTCTTTCACTTGCCCCAGCCCTGCTTTAACTGGAAATTTATCATAAAGTAGAAATAACCCCATTAGCCTTCCAAGCAGTGATAAAATTAGCAGTGTAAACAAAGCGCGTAAGTGACCTTAGTCAGATCCCTTGTTGACTCTGACCCAACACCTACTAAGACGATTAGTCAGGGCAAATAAACAGGACAAAGGGGGCCCTGGGAGGGGAGACAGCCTCTCCCTCTTGATGTCCTGAGAATCCTCCAGGGCACAGGCTGGTTCCTAAAATGCCTGCACATGATTAGGGCTTTGGATGGCTACAGCCTTAGCCCCAACTCTGTGCCAAACTCCGTCATGGTGATTTTTCTCCAGGAGGGAAAGTTCCTTCCAACTTAGAGTTTTCTAGCTGTTAAATACTCCAGCTTCCTGACAAGGGGGCCTTCTCTCCTAGAGTCCCAGGGAGGCACGATGCAGGGTGGGAAACAGGTCCTGGTGGCCGCTTCCCTCCTTTTGAAGACAGACCCTTTATTAGACGTCCACCATGCTGCTTGGTTTGAGACAGACACTAGTGTAAACCCCATCTCTTCCAGCTGGCCTTCCTGACTAGTCAAGTCCAAAGTGAGCCCTTCTTTTCCCAAACGGCTTGTCTGTGTTACTGACTTGGGCCCCTTCTGTTATGTTCTGGTTTTCATTGAGTTGTTTCCTCTCCTAATTGTTAATTTCTTGAGAACAGAGTTCCTACATTATACTTTTTTTTTGTATTCCTTGCAGAAAAAATCCAGGATCTGAGTCAGAAGGTCTGGCGTATCAGCCCAGTTTTAACACCGCCAAGGAAACACTCCTTCTATACTCTATCATAACACCTCCCAGGAGAACAAAATCCTAATCTGTGTCGGCTTACAGATATGAGGGGCCACTTTGACAGATGAGCCATGTGTTAAAAGGTCCAGGTTTACAGGCGAGAGTGTGCATGTGTGTTGTGTGTATATAGGTTTGTGTGTATGTGTGCATGTACATGTATGTGTGCGTGTTTATGTATGTGCATGTGTGCGCACATGCATGTGTGTGTGTCCCCATTCCTTCCTCCTCCTAGGCAGCTGGGGTGGTAAGCTGAGAGCCTGAAGGTGTGGCAGGTGTACCCCTCTTTCAGCATTCTCATCCCCCGCATGCCAAACAGACCAGGAGTTCATTGGAAACTAGGCTAAGCTGGCATGAATTATTCATGGCAATTGTAGCAATTGAACGCCCTTTCCTGGCCGTCCAGGCTCTCTCTGGCTCTGTTCTCCTCTTCCACTCCACGTGAGCAGCTCCAGTATCACGCCCCAGCCTGGTACAGCAGAGAGCTCAGCGTCGGAGACGAAGCTCGCGAGCGTATTTGCCATTACTTCACACATATATTCTTCTCTACGGAAACCTCCACGGAAGGGTGCCTAAGGGTGCCTCTGGCGGCATCTCCTGGTCCAGTGCCATCGATTAGCCACTGAATCCCAAGTTCTCCTAACCCTCTGCTCTATTCTGACACTGCGCCTTCTCCAAGCCACAGTTTTCTCCTGAATCACATGGACGTAATGGTAACCATGATCATGCTCTCAGAGGTTTAAATGCAATCACATTGGCAGATACTTGGTAAATTTTTAAAAAATATTTCAGAGGAACTTTTTTATTGCCTTGCTGAGACTCGGTATGGTTTTTCAATGAAATGGAGACAATCAATCCTTATAAAATGCTTAATTAAACAAATAAGATTTATTTCTTACCTATAACAGATGAATTACCGCATCTATTCAAGGAGATTTTGTATTTTTTAAAGGAGGTATAGCGGAGTAGAACTGCTCTGGTGTGGGCACGCTTATCAATTGTATCGTAGCTGGGCTCTGAAACGTTTATTAGGCCCCTGCTCCTTAAGAAATCTTTATGTTGGAGCAGATGTTCTGGAAGAGATTAAACCAGTACAGTTTGGCCAACTCTTCACCATTCCACTAAACAAATTTTGATTGACTTTTTTGTTGTATGTGTTTACGGAGAGCTTGACTTCCAGAAACATATTCTCGACCTCTTGTCTTCTGTACCCAAGATTGTAGGGAACTAGACACTTACAAGGACATCCCTTGACAAAAAGCCCTCAAGGAAGCTTGCCGTGCTGTCTATTGTCGTCGCATGGCGCACCGGCCAGCTGATTCCAATCTCGACTCACACAACTGACTGCAAAGCACGGCTGGATAAGTGCATTGTGCCACTGCAAGCGAGACCTGACGTCCACTTGCACATTGTTAGAAATCAAATCGGCCTGAAGGCCCTGACTATTCCAGTCCAACTTCTTACAGCTCTTTACTCTTTCTATCCTGGCTTCTTCTCTTCTGCCTCCATGCATATTGATATCTCGTCTGCTAAAACAAAAACAACTCTAACAAAACAAAATAACTTTTCTCTTACCCTGCTGTCTTACCGTAGTCACACTGCTTGTATTTCTTCCATTTTAGTGTCATATATCTGCACAGTACTCAGACACCATTGGACACTGTTTCTTTCTTTTTTAAAATAAATTTTATTGTGTCTATTTGAGGTTTACAGCATGACGTTATAGGATAGATACATAGATAGTAAAATGGTTACTAGAGTGAAGTATATTAGCATAGCTAACATCTCACATGGTTACTTTTATTTTTGTAACCGGAGCAGCTAAAATCTACTTTTTAAATAAAAATCCTTAATATGATACAATTTCATTAACTTCAGTCCTCTTGTTGTGTATTAGGGCTCTGCACTTGTTCGGCCTACATATCTGCCACTTTGTATCCTTTGACCTACATCTCCTCATGTCCTCCCTGTGCCCCTGACCCTGGTAACCACTGTTTTATTTTCTGTGTATTTAACCATTTTTTTCTTTTAAAGATTCCACATATAAGTGGGATCATGCAATATTTTTCTTTCTGTGTCCGGCTTATTTCACTTAGCATGAAGTCCCACAGGTTCATCCATGTGGTGGCAAATGGCAGAATGTCCCTTTTAAAGGCCAAATAGTGTTCCATTGCATACACACACACACACACACACACACACACACACACACACACACACACACATACCCCACATGTTTTAATCCATTCATCTATCGATGGTCACTTAGGTTGTTTCCATATCTTGGCCATTTTTCAAAATGCTGCAAAGAACACGGGAGAGTAGATATCTTAACGAGATGGTGGTTTCATCTTGGACACCGTTTCTTAACCAACAATTTGCCTTCTAATTTCTTTTGCCCTGCCCACCCTGCCCAAATTGCTTCCTAAAGGTGCTCAAGGCAGCCACTCAACTGGAAAATCCAACACCTATTTTTTATTCCTCAATTTCCTGGACCTCCTCACAGCATCTGGTGCTATTACATATTATTTTAAATTGTGTTAACCACATCATTTTATTTTCTGTTTTTTGATGTTTTGATATCCAGGGCCTTGCTGACTCCAGGTGACTGCCTCTTCCGGGGCTCACCAGTTCCTAGAGATGGTAAATAACTCTCCCTCCAGAACACCTTTCAAATTCTCCGCTATATAGATCTCACACTCAGAGCCACTGTTCCCCTTGCCTGACCGCCCCAGGGTCAGGGACCAGGCAATTAGGGACAGTCCCTATGCCCCAGAGCCTGCTGAAATTACTCAAACTAGCCAATCCTAAATCCGCTCACCCTGCCCCAGACATTGCTTCCCAAGGACACCACAGTAAAGGCTCTCACCCATGTTTTCCCCTCTTCTGCCTCCTGACCGGCCCTGGTGCTTCCCCATGTGGCCTTGTGTGGCAGGCCATGGCCCCCTGTTTCTAGGAATCTGTGAAATATAAAAAAACTTTTTCCTTTATAACAGTCATTTCTGTATCTGCATATCTTACTACACCTGATTACAACAAATTCTGGGTACACTTAAAAATATATATGCTATTTTTGGAAAGTATCTGCTCCCTTGCCTTTGGAACAGCTCTCTGGTCTTTTAAGTATTTTCCCTTGTGTTTTTTGCATTCTATTTTTTGCATTTTTTTATTCTTGTTCCTGATTTACCTATAGAAGCTCTACAATCAGAGTGATACCTACAAGCTACAAGATTTCTAACTGTAAATGAGGTGGATGGTAAGTTAAAAAGTTTTTGTGTTTGTTTTTCTTAAAGGACGTGGAGAGAAAGGGTTTAGGGAAGACTAAGGTTGGGATAAACTCTTGTAATCCATGCATTGAGCATGTACACCTGTGAGACCACATTAGTGAGCATCTTTATTAACTCTCACAGTCCCTTTAAAATTGTCATTGCCATTGCATGAACATGGCAAGACCCAAGGTTGGGCACATTAATTCTAATACTCATCTGAATTCAGTTATTAGAATGGCCAGTTCCATGTAGTATCCAAACTCCAAACCTGACTTGGCATCAAGACGTTCAGTTTTGTTCTCCCTGCTAGGATTGGCTTCAGGCTACCAACTGCTGCCTGGGAAAAAAGTGTGTTCAGCTTTTTCTTTCTTTCTGGTTCATTAAGGACTAACTTTAGCTTATGTTCCTTCCAGGGCTGGAACCCAGGAAGAGGGAAAGAGAAAAGGAATACTGAGATTTCTTGCTCGACTGATGCTGTCATAAGATGGCTTTTCTCTCTCTGGGGCTGATGGGGATTACAGCTGGCTCTTCCTCCAAAGCATGCATTTGTGGCTCCGCAGAGACACTGCTGCTGCTGGGCCCTTCTGACTTTGAACCCTGGGCCTCTCTGTCTTTTGGTTGCTACTCCATCCTCAGCATCTAGATTTCTGGTTGTTCACTCTGCCCAAAATTCTCTCTGTGGGAGTCCATTGCTCTTTCAAGCAGTCCTCTTGGACAGGATTTAAAATAGCTCTAAAACAACATTCCTATTTAGGACCTACATCTGATCCCTTTCCCCTAGAGGACACAGTCACTCCCCAGGTGTAGACATTGCTGCACACACTGCCTGACCTTTCCTTCATGAGTCTGACTCCAGACCACTGTGCTGCCCAAATATAGGATGCACATCTTGGACCCTCTGAGGGGTCTCATTTCAACCCCTCTCACCAGGCTTGGGTTTAGAAGGAAACACCGCTCACCCTGTGACATTTCATTCCTTTCCCATCACTTTGGAAATGCCTTCCTTGGAACTTTTCTTCAAGTTTCACAATCAAAACTTCCACACTAACATCACATAGCCCATTTTTTTAAAAGTTAAAGAAAAATGAGAAGAATTCTTCAATGATTATAGTATACCTATGCTTTTAATGATCTTCATTTAAACAGTCACTATAAATATTTAAAATTATATATGTAAGATAAGCATTAAGTATTGTGTTTCTTCTTACAAATGTAAAGAAATATCAGGCTATACTTTCTGACACTTAGTTTTCTAGCCTGTGCAAACTCTCTCTGTTTGGACAAGGCTGTGATCTATATTAGCAATTCTCAAACCTGGCGGCGTGTCAATATAACCTGGGGAACTTATTTAAAATTCAAATGTCAGGCTCTATTCCAGACCTACTAAATCAGTCTCCAGGCCAGCCAGCATTTTTAGCAAGCTTCACCTGCGATTCTCTTGCATCAGTAGGTTCAGAGTTCCCCTGGCAGTGGCTAGTCAGAAATGCCAATACCAGCTTGAAAGATGTAAACAGCTCCTGATGGACAAGTCTTACAAACTCAAATTTTCAAAACTTCAGTCTCCCTGGCAGTTCCACTGGGAGTAAATTCCAGCAAAGTCTTATTTTTATTTATTCATCATGAGGGCTTCTTGTTCATTGGTTTTCTCTGCTCCTGAACAGTGAAACCCCACTTCCAGGTTTACCGGTTAGTGCTCTGTTCAATCCATTGTTATCGAATGTCCCTGTTTAGCTAGTTGCTAGGAAAGGCTGATTCATAACTTTCACCCCACGGTTTCTATGTTCCAATGCTGAAGCTCTTACTAACCAGTTTATCCACTTGTCCTTTACTAGGCTTGACTACTTGGGTCTCTGCTGCCAATTCTCTTGTTTTGTGTCTTGGTAGCCTTGGGGATTTTAAACATCTCACCCCTTTCTCTTTCTCCTTAATCAGAGGATTGAAGCTCTCCATGGTTCTCATCAGTAATCTCTGGTATGAAAAATTACATCAAAAGTTCATGACCATTCAAATGTTTTCCTGACCTGCTATTTTGATTTTTGTCTTCTACCAGTGGTAGAAAGCTCCTCTGCTCTAACTCAGTCTCAGCTTTGATGCTGAGAGTTATTTGGGGTATGCTAGGAGAGACAGACGGTGCCGGCTAAGGTAGGAGACACATCCGGAGGTGAGGGTCTTGGGCGCCAGTCAGAATTTATAGCTCTCTTCTTCATCACTCCTAGAATCCAGACAACTGAAAAATTCTAGCACTTCTCTCTGATTCCGACCTTCCCCGGTCTTTAGCTCCTGTTACTTTTCTATTTCCAGTTACTAGAGTTTTCCTCATAATTGGAGATCACTCAGCCCAATTCTCCCCGACCTCACCCCTTTCCCCAGTTCCTTTGCGGCTTCCTGTTATCCAGAGATTGAAGTCTGGAATGACCAGGGCCCAAATTGCATTTCCAGTTTTGACTTCTATTTCTCTCCGCTATACTCCTAAATTATTCAATTTTCTCACGATCCTCCAAATATATTGTCTTAATGCATTCAGGCTGCTATGAAAAAAAAGGTAGACTGGATGGCTTTCACAGCAAACATTTACGTCCCACAGTTCTGAAAGTTGGGGCATCCAGGGTCAAGGTGCTGGCAGATTTGGGATTGGGTAAGAGCCTGGTTCCTGGTTCACAAGTGACTGTCTTCTCGCGTGTGCTCATATGGTGGAAGGGAAGAACAGCTCCC
The DNA here is from genome assembly GCA_963575035.1 of Avahi laniger. NCBI lineage: Eukaryota > Metazoa > Chordata > Mammalia > Primates > Indriidae > Avahi > Avahi laniger. Next base: position 30,411 of record CAUYSK010009606.1, read on the forward strand.
TCGGTCCTCTGTAGTGAGGCTCATCCCATTCATGAGGGCTCCTCCACCGTGACCTGATCACCTCCTAATGGCCCCACCTCCTAACACCATCACACTGGGGCTTAGGCTTCACTATAGGAATTTTGAGAGGACGCGAGCATTTAGTCATAACATACGCCATGCCCTTTCTTGTGAACATGCTTTTCCCCATGAAATTTTTTTCTGGCTGGAATCAGGAAAGGGAAAGGAACTCATTTGTTGAGCTGCTACCACATTCCAGGCACCATGATGCTTATCTTTACATACGTATCATTCACGTCTCACAGCAATCCTCTAAAATAGTTACTTGCAGCCTCACTTTATAAATAAATAGATAATTTAAATAATCTTGTCTGGACTTACATAATTATAAGAATCAACCTGGAATGAACCTGTGTCTGTCAGAGCCAGGGGTTTCTTTCCGCCTGATGCCTTCCTAATATCAGTTCTTCCCAGCCACACGTATATGTCGCTTTTTCCATGGAATCTCTTTCAATTCCCTCATAGTTCATTGGTCACTCCCTTATTTATAAGTAAGTATGTGTTGAAAATGTACATTATGCCAGACACTATGCTAAGTCCTAGGGACAGAGGCGTGAACAAGACAATACATCTCTAAGGAGCTTCCATTCTCCTGGGAAGGTAGATAATAAACAAGTAAACAAATGACTAAAAAATAAAGACCATGTAAGTGCTATAAAAGTGATAAATGGGGTCTTAGCAGGTGATGAGATCTAGCAGGGATCTACCTAACATGTAGAGAATTAGAAAAGGCCTCTGTGAGGAGCTAATAATCAAATTGTGACTTGGAAAATGGGACAGAGCCAAATAAGTAAAGTGCTGGAGAATGAGCACTCTGTGCAGAGAGAGAAGCAAGCGCAAAGGTCCAGGGGCAGGAAATAGCTTTGCATGTTTGAAGAGCAGTTTTGTTGGACATTTTGTGAGTGGTAACAGTTTAGGATAAAAAGGTAGGGAGACATGTGAACATGTGGAGCCAGGAGGCCACTTTGAATTTTATTCTAAGGGTCAGGTAAAACCTTCGAAGATTTAAAAAATGGCTTTATTGAGGTGTAATTGACACACAATAAACAATAATTTGATAAGTTTTGACTCATGTATACACCCATGAAATTAACATCCTGATCAAGATACTGAGCATATCCATCATCCCCCAAAGTTTTGCCACAGTCCTTTGTATCCCCCACTCAAAACCTGACCTGACCCCAACTCTGGGAAAACACTGATTTCCTTCTTGTTACTATAAGCTCATTTGCATTTTCTAGAATTTTATGTAAAAGAAATAGTAAAGTATGTACTTGTGTGAGTGTGTGTGGCTTATAGGTTCTTACAGATACTTTTTATCAGGTTAAGGAAGTTCCCTTCTAGTCTTAGTTTGCTGAGAGCTTTTATCCTGAATGAGTACTGCATTTTATCGAATGCTTGTTCTCTATCTTTTGAGATGATCATCTTGCCTTTTTTTTTCTTTTTTAGACTTTTAATTGATTTTTTGGAATGTTCTACTAAGCTAGCATTCCTGGAATAATCCCTACTTAATCATGATTTATTGTTCTTTCTCTATATTGTTGAATTAAATTTGCTGAGATTTTGTTTAGAAAATTTGCATCCATGTAGTTTTCCTTTCTTGTAATATCTTTGGATTTGGTGTCAGGATAATGCTGGCTTCACAGAATGAATCGGGAAGCATTTCCTCTCTTCAATTTCTTTCAAGTTGGTCTTACTTCTCATTAATGTTTGGGAGACTTCACTAGGGAAGGTGCCTGGGCCTGGAGTTTCCTTTGTTAGAAGGTTTTAAACTATAAATTTAACTTTTAAAAACAGATATAGGATTATCTCTTCAGATTATCTTTTTCTTCCTGAGGGAGCATCAGTCATATGTCTTTCAAGGAATTTTTCCATTTCTTCTAAACTGTCAAATTGTCATAAAGTTGTTCATAATAATCTTTAATCATCCTTTTAATATCTGTATGATTTTTAGTGATGTCTCATTTCACTGATCTCTAATTCCTAATATTGTTAATTTGTGTTCTCTCCACCCCACTCCCAAGGAGCTGATGAGTCTGGCTAGTGGCTTATCAAATTTATTTGATGAATTCTCAAATAACCAGCTTTTGATCTCATTCATTTTCTCTATTATGATTTCTGTTTTATATATAATTGGTTTTTGCTTTATTTTTGTTATTTTATTTTGAGTTTAACATATTCTCTTCTAGTTTTTTTTTGTTTGTCTTTTAAGAAGGAAGCTAAGGTCATTGATTTGAGACCCATCTTCAGGTTTTTCACTCTGGCTGGTGGGAGGAAGAATTATTCTCAGCCTTGTGTGACTTCTGAGAGATTGTTCCCTCTCATCCTTCCAGGTGGTGCTTTTCCTGGTTAGTTTCCTCATAGGTATGCACCAAGCAGTGCTCAGCACAAGATGGAGAGGACCCTCTGTACATCTCCGGAGCTCTCTGTGTAGCTTCCTCTCATACTGTCCCCTGAACCCCTCAACTCTGACTTCCTCAGTCCCCAAAGTCAGTGTCAGCTCCTCAGCTCTGCAAGGCCACCTGGCTTCCCAGAAATTCTCTTTGGGCAGTAAGCTGGGGCAGTCACAGACTTGACTTTGTCTCTCATCTCTTAGATGTTGCCTGATGTCAAATGTTTCCTACACCATTGTTTCATATATTTGCTATCTTTTTTTAGTTATTTCATACTGAAGGGTAATCTAGTTCCTGTTATTCCACCGTGATCAGAAACAGAAGTTTTGTCCCTTTGGAGGATTTTAAGTAAAGGAGTGGCATTATACCACTTGAGGTGTAAGAAGATCCCGCAGACTGCTGCGTGCGAAGCTAACAGGAGTGGCAGAGCAGGTGGACTGCCACAGTAATGCAGCCAGGAAATGGAAGAGAGGTTTCTGTGGGGCCATGGAGACAGAAAGGGCCCAGGTCCATTTGGAGATGGGATCCACAGGACTTGCTGATAGATCACACATGGAAAGGGGAGGAAAGGTAGGAGTTGAAGCTGCCCCCAGGGTGTTTTCCTAGAACAACTGGGCCTGTGGAGGAAGCTGGGGAAGGAAGAAGGTGCTGTGGACAGGCAGAGCTCAAGAGTTCCTGTTTGGACATAAGCTTGAGATGGCTGTTTAATCATTCAGATGGATCTGGTCAAACAGGCAAAGGGCTCTGAGAATGTGTTGCTCCAGGCAGGGGACCGGGCTGGACATAGAAAAATGGAGTCACCAACATAGAACTGTCCACAACCCTGGGACAGGAAAAGACCACTGAGGGGAAGAGTGTAGACAGAGGAGTCAGCCCAGTCTGAGTCCAAGGAGTCTGCAGCATAGACGTCAGGAGAGCAGGAAGAGCCCAGAAGGAAACTGAGAAGAGGCACCTGTCTTCCCACAAGACTCAGTTCCATCATTTAACCACATGTTATTTTGTATTATAATTACCTATTTATCCACCTGTCACTCAAGTTGCCTGGAAGTCCTTGAGCTCAGGATCCTTGTCTTATCGTGTATTACCCATGTCCAATGCAGTGCCTGGCACCTTTGAATGAATGAAGGTGTGAATGAACGAAGGCCAAGGAGGTTAAGAGATGATTGGTGCAAGATCAAAAGGACAGAGCCTTCTTGTAGTCCAAGGGGCTCCAGAAGATAATTTTGGGAACACTGGGCTCACAGAGGGAGGAAAAAAAGGAACAGTCCAGAAACTTCCTCCTGAGCGCCAGTTTCCTGATCTATAAACCAAGAAGTCCTGGAGAAGCAATCGTTGGAGTTACTGCCGTGAACATGCTGCACACAGACTGGAGCCCTCCGTTTGGCTTTCTGCTACAAGACCCACAAGGAGACAAAACAATGTGTTTAAGTTGGGCTTCCTTGGTGGATGTTTCTATTCTTTTTGCTTTTTGTCTGTTTGCAAGCAGATCAAAGCACTTCTTGTGAAATGTTTTGGCCCCGGATTAGAATTTAAGATGCACAAAGGGCAGGAGTGGATATTAATAAAAAAATCATTTTGACCCTTTCGATCTGAGGGGCCACCACGAGGGTCAAAAGAGGCCAGGTGTATCCCTGCTAGTCCCCCAGACACATAAAGATGTCTTCACTGAGCTCAGGCTGGGGTTAGTGACAGGCTCCACGGCTGCCCCCTGCCACGCCGGAGAGCCAAACCTCCCTCTCTTGACTTACAGGACTGGCAAAGATGGTGACAGGAGCCTGGCTGCAGAGCCTGGCTGGAATCCGGGCCCCAGTAAAAGCCTCGCAGAGAAAGCTGCAAAGAAAGGCAACCTTCAGAGGCCAACCTCGATATTTACAGTTTCATAATTTCTACAGAGAGCTGTGGTCTCGTGTTTTACACATTCAGCAAGTTGAACAGACCCTGAAAGGTTTAACTGTCCAGTTGAAACTATAATAAAGTTTATTTTGGTTAAAACCTGAAATGAGTCTGAGTTGGGATTTTTCAGCCTGGTGGCTTTGTGTAAACAGTTTACTTAACGTCGTTTTTGGCTTTTATTCAATAAACCACCATGATAATCCCATTCACAGACAAAACAGATCACAGATTAGCAGACAGGCTGCTGTAAAACAGCACATTACCTGCTCTTTGTGTGAAACGTGAAGATTGTTTGGAAGACCGTGCTGGTCTCTCTTTGTTTTCATAGTTGAAGAGAAGGAACGTTACATTGTTTAGCTCCTTTTTTATACCACAAAAATAGATTTTAATTAAGCACATAAAGTGAGCCGGGCTTGGAGCTGTTATTTTCCAGAGAAGGCATGCTGGCTTTATTCAGATTGGAAGAGACCCCAGGCAAATGCCAAAATCACCTATTGCTTACATTTCATTTTAATGTGCTCAAGTTCAATAAAAGTTTATCATCTCCATTAAACCAGTACCTATTGGAACTGATTTAATCTTGTTAGCACAAAGAACCACATGAAAGAAATCAAGACCCCAGGACGAGATTGTGCATAGCACAGTTTGTGGGAGGAGAAATTACATGAAAGAAATGAAGCATCCACCAACGACAGTGTCTCACCTGCTCTTGTGCGTGTGTGCCCGCGTGTGGAGCGTGTACGTGCCTGCACAGATCCACACACCCTGCAACTCGAGGCCCTGGCCGCCTGCCACAGTGCAGCACGCCGGGGAGGCCGCCAGGCATGGGAGTCCTCAGCTGCTCAGTGTCACGGCACCGCCACGCTCTCACACGAACCATGAATTGTGTGACATTTGAACAAACAGATGTCACATGTAGGGGTGCTGGTCAAATGTCTACTGGCAACAGCACAAGGAGGACATACATCTTGATTCTAGCCCTGGAGAGCTACAGTGCGCGCACGCTCTCTCACTCACACACACGCGCACACACACACGCGCACACACACACCTTTCTCTACCAGGAAGAGTCAGCCTGCCCCCACCTTCAAAATACTCTTTTCCATCAACTAGAAAGCGTCCTATAGTTCGTAGCTAGGAATGATAGGAATCCACAAATCCAGGAGTTAGATGTTTGGTTCAAGGTGTGGCTTGACCTTGGGACTTGGTCACATGGAATGTGAGTGACAAATAAGTGGATGGAGATGACTGACCCCCAACAGGTATTTGCTTACCTGAGACAGATCCAATGGGCCAGTGGATTTGGTAGGTGAGCTCTGGGATCTGAGCTCAGTCACAACAGGGCTGCAGGCAGAAGTTGAAGGAGCTAATTCCTTAGAAGCCTCAGTGAGCACTAAGGCAGGGGCAGAATTTCTTAGGATGCCAGGTGAGAAAGGCACTGAGTGGCAGAGATGGCTTTCCCCATTTCTGTGCCTATAACTCATTGGAAGCTGGAGGGAGACTCACGGTGGCACCTTGATGGCCTGTAGCTTTGGGAACTGAGGGTGACTGTCACTGGCAGCCTGAACATCGCTTTCTTAGCTACAGGGACAGTAGCTTTGTGGCACAGCTTTGCGAGTGACTTGGCAAGGCAAGGAGCCTAGAGCGGCAGAACGTGTAATGACTTTCTTTGTGCTGCTGTGAGACTCCCTTGGGAGCACCTGAGAATACCTGGTTAAACTTCACGTGAAGGATTCGAGGTCCTTCTTAGACAGGGAGGGGCAGGAGCCACTGAGGACTGAGGGAGCATGGGTTACTCAGTTCTTGCAGGGAAATTTACAGATTCTCCACCGAGTGCCAGACACCCTAGTAGATGCGTCCGTCAGCTTGGGCTGCTGTAACACAATACCACAGACTAGGTGGCTCAAACAACAGAAATTTATGTCTCAGCATTCTGGAGACCAGGAAGTCCAAGATCAAGGTGTCATCAGGGTAGGTTTCATACTGAGGGCTCTCCTCTTGGCCTGTAGGCGACCACCTTCGTGCCATGTCCTCACACGGTGGCGAGACAGACAGACAGACAGAGAGGCAGAGCAAGTTCTCCAGCCTCTCTTCTTATAAGGGCACTAACCCCAGCACGAGAGCCCCATGGTCACGACTCATTTAGCCCTAATCACCTCCCAAAGGCCACATCTCCAAACGCCAACACACTGGGGGGTTAAGGCATCAACATACAAATTTTGAGAAGTCACAAACATTCAGTCCACGACAAGATTCTGTGTGGGAGGCCACAGACCCTGAAGATGTATACACAACAGTCAGGAAAAAGGACCCAAAACCACTCCAGAGAGGACAGCTGGCAGCAGCCTGCTTCTCCTCCCTCTCACTTGGACTCGGAGAGCATCACTGGCACTGCCTGTGTGTGTTTCTCCAACATGCCACGTTCACCTGCTCTTCCCCCGTCCTGCAATGAGCTTGCCCGCCTCTGAGGATGGCTGGCTTTCTTACCTCCACGCAAAGGTCTCTCTCACCAGGCTATGGAGAGTTCCCTTTAGGCCGCAGTCCCTCTCAGTTACCTTACCCTGTTTTATTTTTCTGTAACACTTAAAACTAGTTAAAGGTATTTTGTGTATTTGTTTCCTTGTTTATCATCCAGGTATGCCCAGTCTCTGGCAACGTGGGCTCTATGACAGCAAGGATCTAGTCTGTTTCAAGATCATTTCTGTGTTTCCCAAAACTAGGAGAGTGTCTGGACATAGCATGTGCTCAATAAATATGTTTTGATGAATTATAAGCACCATAGACACAGAGAAAATCACAGGTACCATGGAGAGGTGGGCCTTCAAAGATGGGAAGGATTTCCACAGAGGGGCCCATCGGGTGAGGAGGGAAGGCTATCCATCCTTGAGATCTGGGAGAATCAAATCTGGATTAAACTTTTTTTTTCCCCTTAGCACTAACTCATAAGCTTCTTTGGAGAGGGATCCTTCATGATTTTCTTCTAATATATCAGAACTCTGGCCATGAGGGAGTTCTTGATGTCTGACCTGAAAGCTGAACTTCTTCCTTCACCCCTTTCAGCCCAGCTTTCTCTCCCTTTCAGGTAGAAACACTAAACACTGTACTCATCATCCTTGATCAATCTTTAAATTTGACAAAACAGACTATGCAAGTCAGAAGCGGTGGTGCCTGTGTTTTCAGTGGCACCTTTTCTCTCAAGGATGCTAAATGACACTAGGAGGTGCAGAATGGTGCTTTAGGTCCACGGATGGCTTTAGGTTTGTGTTAGGGACATTCCGCGTGTTTTCCCGAAGATGAGAGACAGTAGGAAAAGCAAAGTGAAAGAGTTTCGGGGAGCACCCTTTCCCCAGGCAATGTGTTTGTAAGCACCATCGCCTGACTCCTAAGGGCACAGGCACTTAGGAGTGTGCAGCCACCACCCAGCAGATATTTAATGGCAATGCCCGGGGCCCGGACATCATGCCTGGTGCTGACTCATTGGTGCAGGGGAATGAGACCTGGCCCCATAAGCAGGGCAGGTGAAGTGGAATGAGAGTCCTGTGGGTGGTAGTTCAGTGTCTGGAATGGCACCTGGCAAAGGTGGAGCACACAGGTGGCTTCAAGAGAAGGTCAGATAGAATCCTCAGGGAAGCTCCTTCTCAGGATGGGCCATCAACTCCAGTTTGAGCTCAGTGCACATCATGGCCTGGGCCAGGGCCTCCAGAGCTCATAAGGGCAATATCAGAGGGACAACCCTCACCCTCCTTCCAGGCCTAGTGGCTGCTCCAACAGAGCAAGGCAGACGGTGTCCACTCTCTCTGCGAGACCCAGCCCAGCATTGTCAGCCCTGGTGGCAGTTCATCTTCTCTAGGGCCACACTCCCGAGGTCCTATTGGTGGGTTAGGTTTGGTCTACTTCTCTCAGTATACAGACAACATAAATTCAGGTTCAAAAGCAGGACAGCAGCTAAGAAGAGAGCTGACTTTGAAGTTTAGAGCCTTAGGTTGAAGGGAATTCTCTTGGCTGAGTTACAAAGGGAATAAAATGCCATCATAAGGAGAGTAGCTTTAGATTTTCACTTTATCTTCAACATAAAAGATTAGGGACACTGTTCTGGTTGAGATGGTTAAGCGGGTGCCTGTATAATTGAATTTCATGCTCATTATTTCCCTCTGAAGTGGTGTACACGAGCAGTCATTGGAAAGCAGGTTTAACAAATACATGGGCCAGGGCTTTGCTGAACATTACAACTTTTCGAAATTTCCAAGTTCTTTCACTCTTCTTTATGGTAGCTGTGCACATGTGTGAGGCAACACGGATATGGCCAGGGAGCCAGGCAGTTTCTAGACAAGCTTCTCTTCCATCAGCAAAACTGTCATAGGATTGAAACGTTTTCTTTTTTAGTGCAAGATTAGACATGGTCTGAGGGGCACTTTGTGCTTCATTGAATCAGCAATTTGCCTGTAGCTCTAACATCTCACAGTTGAGGCACATCAGAGTCCAAAGTAAGAATATACAGAAGCTCTGTGCATGATACTGCAAAGGTGGATTCATGCCATTGTGTACTTGTGCAAACCCATAAGATGAACAGCTCCAGAGCAAACCATAACGTGAACCGTGGTCTTTGGGCAATAACGATGCATCGTTACAGGTTCATCAGTTGTCACAAATGCACACCGTGGCGGAGGGGCATTGGTAATGAGGAGGCTATGCACGCATGGGGGCAGGAGATGTGGGAAATCTGAAATCTCTGCATCTTCCTCTCAATTTTGCTGTGAACCTAAGTTTGCTCTAAAAAGTAAAATCTTTTACAAAAGGGAACATACCGAAGCCACTGCTGTGGTAAAAGTGAGGGAGTTGTCCTTCAGTGCCCCTACCCACAGCCCTTGTTTCCTCTTTGCCACTTAAAAAAAATTTTTTTTAAAGACACTTAAAAGAGGTCACTCAATGAAAATGCATGAGCTTCCTGTTCAAGGAGATGAGTCCAAGGATCCCATGCTTGGGTGTCGCGGCAACATAAAACCGCTAAAAGGGTGTCAGTTTTTATGCTTCCCTTAGCCCCAGTCTGTGCAGCATGTCTCTTTGAGCAACAAGATGTGTGTGATCATCAGAGAAAGCAGGCCACCTGCCCAAGGTCATGCAGCAGGTAAGACCTGAAAGTCCCCTCCAGGTCAGGATAATGCCAGCACCGATGTTGTGTGTCTAGAAACTGTAAAAAGTGCTGTGAAAATAATTCTGCCAAAGTTACTAGATTGCAAATGAATTATCATGGAAAGAGACTGAGAAGATGGATAACCTCTTACTTCTTTTAGTTCTATTCTCCCAGTTCTAGTCAGAGTAATCAAGGCCCTTCCCCTTATCCCTTCCAGGGGAACCAGGAGTCTTGGGGACATTTTCTTGCCACCCTGCTCCCTGCTGCGGCTGCCCCTTACTCACCCCTTCCCAATAAGTCCCTCAGTGCAGAGCATGGTATTCCAGGAGCAGGGAGCAGCCTCAGAACAATGAAATAAATTACAGTGTCCAAGAACTCTCAGGAATCCAAACATAGCAAAATTATTATGTTTAATGTAAAAATCGAACTTAAAATAATTCTGCTCTGTGTTTAATAACAACAGGTAAGGCTAAACTAAGCCAAGTCGGCTGGGTCCTCCCAGCCAGGCAGCCTGGCTTCTCTTAACACAAAGATAAAGCAAATGAGAGCTCTTGAAGGTTAATAGAATCTATCACCTCCTAAAGAATGCAAACTGTATAAATATTCAGGTTTTAAAATAAAATCCCCCAAAGCCAGCATTGCAAAGTGAGGTCAGCATGGTCTGGCAGGGCCCGTTGGCCTGTCTCTCAGCCGCGCGGTACTGTCTTGTGACCAGAACGTCCGTGACATATAGACACAGCTTCTGCCTCCACGTTGTGTATTGAAACTGTGAGAGCAGAACTCCCATAGCTCAAGTTTATAGAAATACGTGACAGTGTTTGAAGTAGCTTAGCTGAGACTAAAACAGTCTGACATCACAGCCTTGGGGAAGATGATGGAAATTTCTTAATTTCATTGGAAAACTGAAAAAAAAAAAAGCCAAACAAAAACAAATTCTTTTCAGGTACTCAATTGGCCACCCAAGTGCAGCTCTTGAACTGCTGTTCTTCTCTGGTTTTAGAATCACACAGACATATAGAGACTCTGTGTAAGGCATCAGCCCCTCTAAGTCTCCTGTGTTTCGGGGGGCCACTGGGTATGAATCTGAGTGTCAGACTGTGCTGCTGTCCTCCATCTGCCCCCTGGAGCCACAGTCTTTCCTTCTGCTTCCTAAATCCTGCCCACGGTCCTATCTGCTTCCTACTGGGACCGGGAGCGCTCTGCAGGCCTCACCCCCAGCCTTAGTTGCTGGTCAAGAGCCTCTGTTTCCCTATCTTAGTTTGGGGATCCTAATATCATTGTGCTGAGGATAAATGAGGCGAGGTCATGTCATTAAGAACAAAACAAATGATCATTTCTTCCTGTCGTCTAAACATTTTTTTGGTTTTTTGCATATTGCTTTCTATCATCTGTTGTTGATGAAAGAAAACAAGGCTTTATTATACTTTTCTTTTTCTCGTTTCTGGAATAATTTACCTTTAATCACCATCATGTTATTTTTTTTTTCTTAGAAAGGTCAAACTAAAATTTATAATCTATATTTTATATGTTCCAAATCATGCCATGTGTGTGTATCTATAACTGTTTCTCGAGTTTTTATTGCCACTGATGGTGTGTGGGGGATTTAAGCTCAGTTGGCAGTTGGCTGTTTTGGGAAAATGGTATCTTCCAGGATTTTCCTGCCCATCTTCTCAGAACCATCCTTGTTTCTCTCCTCTGGTCAAGGTAACATAGGGATAATGGGAAGTTCATGGATCCTCATGGCAGCGAGGCAGTGAGATTATCTCTGGGCCCACAGTGGTCTCTGTCTTGGGTTGGCTGATCTGGTCTAGTCCCTGGGCACTCACACATCTGTGTCCACTCACACGGGTCCAATCCTATCCCGTCTTTGGGAGCATTGTGCTTACATTTGTTGGCGATGTGCTGGCCCTGACCCGTTACTGCATTCTCTTCTGGCCCCGCTGCTGATCCGCTGGTACTTTCAGCTCCTTTGGACCCACCCCCTCACCAGAGCGTCTAGGACCCTCTAAATTCCCTCCATAGCACATAGCAAGTATGGAAAACCCAAAGTCTACCTACAACCCAGTCGCAGAGATGCCCACCTAGCTCATGGCTCCATGTGGCTCTGGCCCCCAGGTAAACGTGAAGCATTTCAAATGAGGCTTAAAGTGGCCCCAGTGCATGGCTAGAGAAGTGAGGAGCAAGCTTCCCTGCTCTGGAATTCCCCCAAAATTCACCCTTTCTATAAAATTAATGTTCTGATGATGATTGTGAACTCAAGGGGACGGTCACGACTCATGTGACTCGTGTGCCTGGTTTCTTGTCTGTTTCCTTCCCTTCGCAACTCTGCACCTGCAGCCACAGGCTCACTCTTCACTTCCCCCGTAGGCAGAGCGGGAAACTCTCTCGCAGGGTATTGAGTTTTATCCACTTACGAATTATAGTAAAATGTGATATTCAAATCTCCAAACTCTGCTTTTTATATGTCAGATGAACTTTTGGCAGTTTGTGATCCTTTTTATTTCTTAACAAAGACTGGTTTTTGAGACTCTCATTTCTCTAGGAAATGACTTACAGCTGGAGGGCTTCTATGTTTTTTAGTTATTTCTCTTTCTCTGTTTCTTTCAAAAAATATTTGTTGAATGCCCACTATTTTCACGCTATGCCTATTTTGTTTGGAGTAGGGAATAGTGTCCATCCATTGCAGAATGTTCAAAGTGAACTTACACATATACTAGGTGTGTTCTATCAAAAAGAACAAGACCAGAATCAAAAATACTGTCAGGCCGTTTGGTAGGATATTCTCTCCCTCTCTCCTTCTCTCTCTTCCTATCTCTTCTTCTTCCCTTCTCTCTTTCTCTTTCTCCCTCTCTCTCTAAGAGCCAGATCCTGTGTTTAATTTAACCACAACGTATAGTCACTGCTTTGCCCCTAAATTGGATTTTGATTGCTATGGTTGTTTAGCTAGTTGGTTAGAAGCCAAAGTCATAGCTTTCATTCAACTTTAAATGGAGCCTATAAATGTTTTCCTTATATTATAGACACATAGATTTTAAAAACATGTTTTTAGGTCCAAGAGAAGAGAGAAGAGATGACCATTAAAATCTTCTGAGAGAAAATAGCATTGTGAATACAGGATGTGATGACAGTAATTTAGTGTGTCATCTTCACAGACACTGCTGTTATTATTATGGTAAACCAATAGCATCTGTCTCTTCCTCTTCTACCTGTGGTCACTTCTGAAGGTCAGGCCCTCAACCCCTTGCTGTCTTGACAACAGCAGCCTCCTAACTTCTCCCTTGACCAGCCTCCTCTCATTCCCCACCAATCTACGTTCTGTCTTGCAACCAGAATCACCTGGGGAAGAGAACGGACCTAATTTTAGAATTTAGCTTGAACCTTATAAGCAGTAATGTTACAACTTCAAACATATTTTTTTTTTAAGCTAAGGGGGTTACTGTTAAGAGACAGGGGATTCAGCAATGGACCATTTCCCATTCCCCGCAAATCCTCAAGGATACAATATGAAAGGGAGTGAGGAAAAGGATAAGCAAAGGACTTCACCTGCTCTGTGCAACAATAGAAAGTACTCACTCCACTGTGAATGGTGTGGCTTTGGAAACTAAAGAGTAGATAGGAAAGTATGTCTTCCTTACTTTCAAAGTTAGTCTAGGGCTCAAACATTTGGCCACTGCAAGGGTCAGGCAAGAAAGTGAAAGAGCATTGTAGGTTGTTTTCAGGAGATGACGTGGAGTGGCTGAAGCCACAGCATGCCAGTGAGCGACTGGCTTATCCAAGGGGCTGCCATTGCTCAGCTCCAAGCCAATGGAAAATTTTCATTTTTTTTCCAAAGAACCTGGAAATCTGGATATTTTAATGCACAATTTTATGATTTTTGCATGCCAAACTGTGCATTGGATTTGGCCAAGGGACTTCTCCAGTTTGTGACTTCTGGTTTATACTGTAATATATCTGAGAGTTAATGTTTGTTCTTGGGAGGTGGTGGTGGTGATGATGGCGGTGGTGTGTATGATTAAACGGTTACCTCTTAGGCAATTAGATGGTTAAAAGAAAGTCTATGAGCCACCTTGGGGATGAAAGGGCTGAAGATGCCCCCTCCTTCTCCAACGCTCCTTCTGAAGTGCCTTCACCTTGCCAAGCCCCCTCCTCCACATACACCCACATCAAAACCCGACAATTTTGGAGGACATGAAGTGTCAAGACTGTGGAATTTCTTCTCCCACCACCTAGAACATTTTCCAGCTTGAATAACTCAGACTTGGAAAAATGAACCATTAGAGAACAGGTGATGACTTTTGAGATATGATCAACCTGGGTAGATATAGGGTGGCGTTTCAAGAAAGCTTAATGTAAACCCTCACGGTGGAGATTCAAATAAGGAGTTTGGATTTTTTTTTCTTTTCAGAGAAAGGTCAACATGAGGATTGAGAAGAAAGGGCAGGAAATGGAACTTTAGGGAGCTTCCTATTTGGGTTGTGAGAAAACTTGTATTGAACATACAATTGTGAGGTTTTTCCCTCTGTGTTATAGTTTCCGTAAAATGAGAAGACCAATAAAAAAAGAAAAATCTCCTAATGAATAAGTGTGGAAGGAGGTCTTAGGAGAGTGTGTGTATGCACAAGAAAAACTGGCCCAGACCTGGGGTACACAGGGCAGGCAACAGGGAGGGCCTTCCCAAGAAGCGAAGGGAGATCTAAAGGGTGGGATTGGGGAGAGGGGGTGGGAGAGCACTCCAGATGAAGGGACCATGATGCATGTGGCAGGAAGCAATATGAGGCATCCCAGGACCTGACAGGAAAGCAGAGCAGGTGATGAATGGAGAGAACAGTGGAACATCATGGGAGACGAGCTTGGGAGGAGGTGGGCCACCCTGGGCAAGGGCTTTGGTTCCCAATGCACAAGGACAAGTCCAGGAAAAGCTTCATGCAAGGCGGACACATAGTCAAAACTGATATTGGAAAAGATCACACTGGCTTCAGTGCAGAAAACAGATCAGAGCAGGAGAAAAGTGGATGCAGGAAAATTTGAGAAAATTTCTTTAGGCTAATATTTTTTGAACTCTTACTATGTGTCAGATGCTGTTCTAACTTCTATACAGCATTGTGATGGTTAATTTTATGTGTCAGCTTGCCTGGGCTAAGAGCTACCCAGATACCTGGTAAAACATTATTTCTGGGTGTGTCCGTGAGGTGGTCTTGAAAGGGATTAACATTTGAATGACAGACTAAGGAAGCTCCACTCTCTCCCATGTGAGCAGACACCATCCATTCCAGCAAGGGCCCTCTGGAACAAAAAAACTGAGAAGGGGCAAATTCACTGTCTCTTTTGAGCTGGGACATCTATCTTCTCCTGCCCTTGGATGTTTGTGCTCCTGGTTCTTGGGCCTTTGAACTCAGACTGAATTACCCCCACCCCCAACTTCCCCAGTCCTCCACCTTGCAGGCAGCATATTGCGGGACTTCTCAGCCTCCATAAACATGTGGGCCAATTCCTACAATAAATCTCTTCTTGTACCTATATCTTTGTGTATTCTATTGATTCTATTCTCTGGAGAACCCTAACTAATACAAGCATAAACACAGTAAACCCTCACTCAGTTCTATGAGGTAAGTATTATTATTAGGCCATTTTATAGATGAGGACACTAAGGCATGGAGAGAGAGTCATTTTCCCGAGTCACACAGCCACTAAATGGCTTGGGCTAAGGGAATGTTAGTAGAGAAGGTGAGGAGGGAACACACCTAAGAGATATTCAGAAGCTAAGCTCTTCAGGATTTGATGGATTGGAAATGGGGTAGGAAGACCAGGCATTACCAAAGAGTGTGTGTAGGTGGACTGCACGGTGGAAACATTTTTTAAAGTTGAATAACTGAAGAGGCCCAGGTCACACAGCTAAGAAGAGAAAGAGAACGAATTCGACCTAGGCATTCTGGTTTTAGGGTCTCTGACCCTTAAGCAGTACAACATACTGCATCTTTTCCTAGATATCTTGTGGGAAGATGGCAGAGACATAGCAATTCCCACAACAAACAGCGTAACTAAAGTCCCCATTTTCCTTTTCACCAAATCATCTTGAACCCCCAACTGCCAGCGGTCTCTCCCGGGACCCCTGCCCTCCATATTCGTCCTACTCCCAGCGCCTGGGAGTGCTGAGCTCCACCATCCTCCCTCAGGATGCCTCCCCATTTCTCTCCCTTTTTTTTTAGCAAAACAATTTAATCCTGGCCTGACCCATTTGTTTTCTCTGTAATCTTACATCCCATGTATACTAATCTTTCTGCAAACTGAGACCTCTGTGGTTACTAGAAACTGCCTCAGTGAGGAACTAGAAACTGTACATATAAAGTATATAAACACACCTATACACACACACTTACATACACACATACACAAATGCATATATATGTATATATATGCCTGTGTATATATACAAATAATTTTCCTGTAAATACATCTTTTATCTGGACAAAAAAAATAGCATTTTCCTATCATAGTGCTTTCTTTTACTTCCATTAAATTACAAAAAAATAAATAAATAAGTTAGTGAGTCCTCAGGACCATGTAGTCTAATACTCTCCTTTTATAGAAGAGGAAATTGAAGCCTCTTCTGGGGAAGGGACATGGACCAGTGCCCTCACCCCTTTGTGATCTTGTAGCATCCCAGCCTTCCTTCCTCAAGGGTTTTCATTTCTCCATCCACTCCAAACTCCACTGCCAGGTTTTTCATCATCTGACTTTCCTGGCCAAACTTCTCAGTGGCTTCTCCTCATCTTTAAGGTAAATCCTAATTTCTAAGAGTGACAGTGGAAGGCTTTAATGATAACTCAGCTCCCCAAAGCACCAACATGAGCCCATGTTTACTTGGCCATTGGGTATGTGACTTGGGCACTTAATTCTTCTCTGAGCCTTAGTTCCCTCATCTATATATAATTTAGAAAAGATTAAATGAATAGATAGATATAGACACAGATAAAGATACAGAAACAGATTTAGATAAAGCTTTTTATCATATAACAAGATCTGGTACATAGTACACGCTACGTCAGTGCTTGCTACTATTCCTTCTGCTGTTATTGTTGTTGATAACATTAATATTTGTTTTTACTCTGATTGTGCTGATTTCTTTAATTCCCCACCCCTTTCCCGGGTTCCATTTTCCAAGAATTGTTAATGTCTTCTCTGTGTACTCCCACTCACATACACCCCCCACCAATGGATATTATGTTAGGACATCTCATTTTGTGGGAATTGTTTGTAAACTTCTGCATGTTGGTTGTCAATAGTCTAAATGCCCTGAGGGCATTTACACTTAAATTCTTAAGCTATTTCAAGTGCCCCGAATCTCTCTTGACTTAAAATCTAGAGGAATGGTTATTTCTCTCTGATTTCACAATTGATACAAAAATGGTCAGTGCCTCCCCTTTTGTGTCTTGTGATCCTAATCCATTCATTTATTGATCCAATAGGTGAACCCAAGGAGATTATTTTATGTAAGCACAAGATCCTGTATTAGGCAAATTAAAGGGAAAAGATGGTTAAGATACAAGCTAAAAGTTGTGACAGATCCTGACACAATAATATTATATACTCCTGGGGCCCTTGCACAAGCACTTCAGGCTAAGAGAACAGGGACGCCACAATTTGCAATATTTGTCTTTCCCTTTTGATTTCTCAAAGATGTAATTGGAATAACAATGATTAGCTAAAATCTATGGGGCTCAGCCAGTGTGCTAGGCACTGTATTAAACCTTTGCGTATTTTATCTCATTTGACCCTAAAAACCAGGCTTTGACATAGGAATTTTTATTATCCCCACTTTGCAGATGAGAAAACTGAGGATAGAGATGCTAAGGTCTTTCCCAAGGTTAGCGGGAATGATTGACATGTTAATTGGAATGTCATCTGCCAGGCTGGCCAGGTTTCCCCTCATCATTTTGCTTTGTCACTGTTCTTCTCATAGGCCTTTCGCTGACCATGTATTTCTTCAGCAGCTTCTACTGTAGCTTTGTCATTGTGTCCTGGATTTTCACCATACATTTTTCTCCATTTCTTTCTTCATCATTCATTTATTTAACGTATAGTCTTTAAGTATTTACTCTGAGTGAATTAGTTTTTAATTGAAAATGATCAAAGTAAGTAAGTAAAGTTCCTTTGAGTGTCTTACAAATCCTGGTAACTACTAGGAAAATGTGGATGCTGAGAAGTCGAGTTTGGAAACTTCCCTCTCCCGATCCAATAAAAAGAACAAAATATAAGTTTTTGAATATGTATATACACATATGTGTATGTATGTATGTATACACACCAGTAGCCCTCAGATCAAAGGGTGAACACAGTATTACATCCATAGTCTTGGAAAGTTTCATCTAGAAACAGAGAAATGGACCACGACAGGGATCAACATATCACATTCACAACTTGGCCATATCAGAAACCATAGAAAGCGAAGAAGATACCAGCAAAAAGTTACAGAAATGTATCACTGTTATGCCCCAAACCAGAGAGAAATTGAAAAAATGTAACTGCCAGGATTAACTGTGCTGTTTTTACCTGCATGAGGAAAGGGCAGGCAAATCTCCCAGAGGTGCGTATTTCCAACAGTAAACTGGCATTTATCACAGTGGAAAGAGAAAAGAGAAAAAAAAACAGAATTCACAAGTGATGGAAGAAGCGGGTATGCGTGGGGAGAAACATTGACAAGGCCTCATCCAAGCGAACCTGTTCATTAGTGGTGCAGGCCAATGCCAGGACATTTCTCCCATCTTTTCTGCCATCTGGCTTTTAAGAGAGTGAAAGTGGCTTTGGTCATGAGAGAAAGCAGTGGATTGGGAGAGGAAATGCTTAGAATTCTATCAGAGATGAATACTTGATGGCATGTTCCAAATGGGGGTAAAATTCCCAGACAGAAGAGATTCATTGATGGACATGAGATATTTCCTTAGATAGACACAAAATAATTAGCACAGGAAATTTTACAAATTTACAATAAAAAAATAACAGGAACTAAATTCACCTTTTGTGGCTGTTGACGTGCCAGACAATTTTCCCCCAGCCCTCCCCACCACCAAACAGGAAATGAAAAAGCGCACTTCCACATTAAAGGAAATCCACTCAGAGCTTCCTAATGCCAAGGTGAATACGGTGAATAGAAATCACCTTGGAGGCCAAAGCACCACGGGCCTCCCTGCCCCTCCCGCCCACAGAAGGAAAGCGGCATGCAGAAGGACGGTGAACACTCCACTCCAAGGTGCACGTCAAGGAGAAATGACCAAAATTCTGCAACAAATTCTTCCTTCTCTAAAACCATGCAAGCAGACAAGAAACCTACGAAATACGGGATAAACAATGCAGTAAAACAACAAGATGAGATGAAAAGGGGAAACTGCCAAACTAAGGAAACACTATGGGGGACTTAACAAAGGGAGGAGCCATTAGACGATGATACGTTACAAACAGAGAGAAAAATAGATGGAGCTAAAATTGAACCAGTAATATGGAGAGAAAGCTTGAGATGGCATGAAATATGAAGAAGAAAGCAGAGATGAAAAGTAATTAGAGAGCGGATGATAAATATGTTGGACAGATAATGACATAACAAACAGAGAATAGAAGAACGCAATAGGAAAATATGAGTAGATACAGAAAAAAAAAGATTGAAATAAAAGAATTACATCTGCAAATGAAAGGGCATATTGTGTTCCAGCAAAAAAGTTAGAACAAACAATTTCTAATGAAACATAGCCTAAGAATTTTCTGAGCTTCAAGGATAGAGAAAGAATTCTTCAGGCAAGCAGCCAGAAAAAGTCAGTCACTTATGGCGGGGAATGAGGGGGTGGAAGTGGGGACTGGCACAGCCTCAGACTCCTCATAAAAATATTCACCGTCAGGAGATAGTAAAACCACATCTATAGGATTTAAAAAAAAAAAAAAAGTGGCCCAAGAATTTTTAAGACCAGCTAGGTTGTTTGTTATTCAGATATAAAAGGCAGCAGTTTGGCATCTCTGCAACATTAAGAACTCAGAACACCATTCACACAAGGTAGGATTTCCAGATAAAATATAGAACACTCAGTGAAATTTGAATTTCAGATAAACAACAAATAATATTTTAGGATAAGTATGCCCCAGATATTGCATGGAACATGCTTATATTAGAAATCATTTGTTGTTTATCTAAAATTCAAACTTCACTGGGAGATTTTTATTTTTATTTGCTAAATCTGGCAAACTCAACACAAGGCATTTTTGAACAACCTATTTTATGAGAAAATTTAGCCATTTAAGAGCTAAATTCAAGGGAAAAAAAGAGGAAATCAAGAAGATGAAGCTGGTGAGAATTCACTCTATTTTAATATAGATCTAAGGGAGAAAAAAGTAAGAATTGTGGTTTCAGAAAAAAAGTATAAATATCACTAAACTTGAAAGAAAATCATGCCATATTAATATGCATATATACATAAAAATGCATATATATATATATAGGTTAAAATTCTCAGCAATGATGAAAAAATTTGAGAGGAAGAGGAATAAAGCTATAAGTGTAAGTGAACAAATTTCCTTATCTTGCATAGCAAGGAGCTAATAGATAATGCTCTATTTTAAAGTTGTTAGATGAAGAGCTAGAGTTAGAGTTAGAATGAAATCACATCATATGGCTGGGTTGGGTTCTCAGATCAGCACATGCAGAAACCATGTTTCAAGATGCATTTGGCTGCAAAATATAAAGATGAATTCAATCCAACTTCAACAATAAATGAGACTTACTGACTCATGTAACTGTAAAATCACATATCGTGAATACATCATGACTGATTTGACTCAGGGGCACAACAATGTTATCAAGAATTGCTTTTCCTTCCTTGAAATCAGCTTCATGCTAAAGGGAGGGGGGTCCCAGGCATGAGTGAAAGATGCCTGCCAACAATATATGGGACGAAATGCTTCTTTATCCAAATCCAAGGATCTGGAGAGAATGTCATTCCATTCAGCTCTTTCAAAAAAAGTGAGGGACTATTTTTTCACCCAAAAGTTCTTTTTTGTCTTACAGACATGAATTGGGTTATATGTGCCATTTTTCATACAGTGAAGACCACCATCGATGCTGACCAGTTTAGGTGTGAGTCACGTGTCTCAGGCCTAGAAGCGAGAGTGGAGACAATGTTCCCCATGCTTGGACCATGCTGATGCAGAGTGGGCTCTCAGATGAAAATGGAGGTTATTACCAAGAGACTGGGAAACGGACTTTGAGGAAGCAGCCTCAATGTCCACCGTGATCTCCCACAACCCAGATTGTTTTGAAATCCATAAGGAAGGTTCCATGTTGGAAATTAATCTCTGGTTTCTTGATAAGTTCATCTCAGCAAACTTTCTCACCAGCCTTAACATCTGGCTTTTTTTTTCTCTTAAGTTCCAGATAAAGTTGTTGGTCTGCATTTTAGGGGCTATCTTGTGTACAAAATACATTTCCAAAAATACTAATCCCAACTCCAGCTTGATGGAAACAGCAGCCGTCTCCCATGTCCTTCATCATTCTTCCAGGGTATGTGCTCAGCGAGTGGAAGAGTAGGTAGAATTAACCTCACTACTTAAATGATTATTGATCTTCCTCTCTTTGAAGAGCATGTCTAACAGAGTACGTTTAATGGGGTACTGTCTAAAGTTATAATCACCGTAGGAACTAAAAAAAGAAAGACTGCAAATCTTACGAATTATCAGAAAGGGAGGAAAAAATTTTTTTTTATCTATTAACATAAGGCAAAAATTGAAGAAAAGGAAAGAGCAATAGACAGAAAAAATAAGATGCCACTTTCCCTCACCCCTTCAACATATGACAGAGCTATGGGCAGAGTAAAGTGAGCCTATAGTGAATCTGATTAACATAAGGAGAATCTAATAAATGTAGAACAAACTCCAGTTACTGATGAAACAGAAAATATATATTTTTATTCAAGTGCCTGGATGTTATATTAAAACATTAAAAAATATCTCAATAAATACTAATAAGTCAAAATAATACAGACTTCACTCTCTTAATTACATGACTATAAGCCATAAAATAATAAAAAGGAAATCTAGTAAAGAAAAATCCCAAGTACTTGGTAGCTAAAAAGAAGAAGAAAAGAAAAAATTCTTAAGCTACTTTTAAATCTACAAAGAAATTCAAACTAGAATGGTACATTTTCTTAAACAAAATAACCATACGAATCTATAGGAAGAAAATACTATTATGGAAAAAGGAAACATTAACAATCTTAAATATATCATAAAACCAGAATGAAAATAAATTAGGCATTCATATCACGGAGTTAAGAAAAAGACTGGATCCAATAAATAAAACCAATCTGTGTCTGGCAGTTAAAAAATAACAGATAAATCTATATTAATTATGGAAAAAAGGAGAAAACATAAACAGGCAAATTTAGAAATGAGACAAGGAGAACAAGTACAGATAAAGACAATAATCAAACATAAGAGAATGCATTTTAAAACTCCAGGCAAAATTTGAAAACTTGGGATAAATAATAGTTTCCTCCTAGGAAAATATAAGCAGTCAACATTGACCCCTAGAGAGAAAAAGAGAAACCTAAGTAGAACCAATAATCATTGGCAAAATGGAAAAAGTTTTTTTAAAGGTCTACTTTTACAAAAAGCATCAAACCCAGATAATTTTACAAGGGAATTCTTTGTAATCGTCAATGAACAGAAAGAGCTAATGCTATTATTGTTTCAGAACATAGAAGTTAGAACACAGAGAACAGAAGAAAAATTAGTTTTCAGATTTCTTCTTCAAAGGCAGCATAGCACATTAAAAACATACACACACACCCAAAAAACTAGAGAACAATTTCAGATATATTGACACAAAAATCCCAATAACATATTATTAACAAATATAATTCACCAATAAATTCACAGAATATTCCATCATAACCAAGTGCATTTCATTCTAGGAAAATAAGGATGATACTATAGCAAAGAATTTGTTGCACTGAATCAGTATTTTAATTGGTCAAAGGGGGAAAAGCATATTATCAGAGTAACATCTAAAATATATTTGATAAGATCAACATACATTTTTAATGAAAAAATTTTAGTAAAATAACAATGGAGGGGTATTTTCTTGCCACCATTTTACACATAAACCCCCCTAAATCTAGCCAAATCCTTAACAAAGCAATCGTAGAAGTGTGTCCACTTTCATGGAGATTGAGGTCAGGGACAGCGATGAGATGCTCATTTTTACCTCTCTTTCTTAACCTTGCTTCAGGAACTCCAGGCAATGCAATTAGGTAAGAAAATAAAATGATGAGAAGATACTTAGAAGGAGGGAAACAAAATTGCTATTTGAAAATTGAGTACTTGGAAAATATAAGAGAATCGATATGGAACCTGTTTAAAAAAAGAGAGAATTTGGACATAACCAAATCAAAGGCTTTTCTTTATGAATTCAATAGCGTTTAAACAGATATACAAATATTAATAACAATAACATTAATGGTTAACATTTATGAAGTTCTTCCTAAGTGCCAAAGCTCTTTTAAATTGCTTTCAATGAATAAACTCATTTAATACTCCAAACACACTTACAATGAATAATAAAAAAAAAAAAACCTCTGAAATAGCAAGAAGATGAATTACCTAAGAAGCAGTGTAATGTAGTGTAGGAGTGGTTAAGAGCCCAGCTACCTAGATTGGCTACTTGCGTGACCTAAAGCAAGTTAACCTATTTGTGCCTCAGTTTCCACATCTGTAAACAGAGAATGTCAATAAGACTTAATTCATAATGTTGCTGTAAAATGAATTGAGTTAATGCATGTAAAGTGCTGAGAACAGAACAGTATTAGCTGTTAGCTACCATTATTATTAAAAACAAACCTAGGAGTGTGGGAGAGGAGCCAAGACGGTGGACAAGAAAAGCCACTGGTCAGAAGGTCTCTGCAAAAAAGACAAATTTTAGAAGAAAGAGAAAAAATAAGCTAGCAGAGAAACATAGATCAGATGAGGGTTGAAAGGAAGGGTGCCTGAAACTACAGGAGACTCCACGGGAAGACGTTGCAGAGGAGAACTGGAAGGAGAAATGTCCCGAGAGGCTTGGAGACCGGCGACAAGGGTAGGTGGAGCGGTTAACTTCCCTCTCCCTTGCGTCTCGGACTGCTGGTGGCTCCTGAGCGGATGGAGAGACCTGCTGACACCAGCCCAGAGATGGCTGCCGCCAGTGAGCAGTGGCCTCTTGCAGACTCAGCACTGGGCTCCCAGCCCCCTTGGGGCACCTCCCCAGACACAGACCCGAGCCTATCGACAGACGCCATACTGCTCCATTTTCTCATTCCCCCTCCCTATTCGTGGGTGCCCAGAGAGACAATTTAGCCATCACACAGAGGCATCTCCAAGGAACAGGAACTTTCCTTTTGGGTCCCTACAGCAGACTGAGGGGTACTTAGACTGCGAGTTCCCTACCCACCAGCCCTCCCAGGTGCTGCTTGCCTGGGAATTCCAGGAGAGTGGGGCAAATCCCGAGGTGGAGTGAAATCCATCCAGCTTTGGCACCCTGTAAGTGATTCAAGACCAGCACCCCTCCCCCTGGCAGGGTCAGGGATTGATCTCCAGGGTCCAGGGGATAGGCCTGCAGACCAGACCCGTACACCCAGGTCAGGATCACACTGTCACGGGGCACAGAAGAGAGATCTGTGAAAGAGCCTACTAAGGAGTATGTGCCTTTAGGGGCAGATCAGCTGGCCAGAGTGGCAACCCTCCTACCAAAAGAGGGCTATGCCAGCTGAGGCTAAGATCTTGGGTAGGGAACATCCCGGCCCACGTCACAGCCAGGGGAGATCCATAGGCCTGAGGTCCCGCTTGCTGGCAGAGGCCTGGAAGAGGCCACAGAGAGAGGGAGAGTGGGGGGGAGCCAGACCTGCTCCAGAGTGTGGGTCTTAGACAGCCCCACCCCCCAAGCCCAGACTTTCAGCTGAGTGGAGCCATTTCAGCCCCTCCTGGCAGCTTTGCACCCCTGCTAACAGCAGTTGTGCAACCTGAGGGCAGGCTTACCAATCCAGCCCCATCCAGACTCACTCCCCCCACTGAGGTGGAGAATAAGGACACACCTGGAAATCCCAGGGCCCCATCCACCACCCAAGGCACAAGAGGGCCTCTCTAGAGGAATAAGAACTAGCTACAGGACCCAAAAACAGCACTGCAGCTCGTTCCTCCCTGCAAGTGCCACCTACTGACAGGGAGATCATCCTGCACACCCTTTTACTGCATCTACTGATTCATCATAAAGGATGTGGTTGAATCCCACCCACAAACACCACTTACTGGCTCAGAGACTAAACAGGGCATGTCATTATCCAAACGAAAATCTAAAGACAAGAAAGAACAACTGATCCAGATGGGAAGGAACCAGCAAAAGAACTCTGGAAGTATGAAGACTCAAAGGGAAAGCACACCCCCAGCAATGGACATTAACCAAACTCAGAACACTAAAACGACAGAAGAAGAATTTCAAACATGGATTGTAAGAAAACTGAATGATATGCAAGAAAAAAATGGATAACCCAACACAAAGAAACCACAAAAAAGTCCAGGACTTGGAAGAAAAATTCACTAAAGAAATTGAAATATTAAAGAAAAAACAAACCAATCTCCTGGAAATAAAGGACTTATACAGGGAATGACAAAACACCATGGAAAGCCTCAAGAACAGGGTAGATCAAACAGAAGAAAGAATCTCAGAGATTGAAGACAGCTCCTTCCAATTAAATAAGTCAATCACAGAAATCAAGCAGAAAATTAAGAAAAAAGAAATAAGCCTGTAAGAAATGTGGGATTATGTGAAAAAACTGAACCTGAGGGTGATAGGGGTTCCGGAAGGTGAAGAAGAAAACACTCAAGGGCTGGATAAGCTATTTGAAGAATTAATAGAGGAGAATTTTCCAGGCCTTGCTAAAAATCTAGATGTACAGGTACAAGAAGCTCAACAGACCCCAGGAAGATTCAATGCTAATAGGAAGACATCACTTCACGCAGTCATCAGATTGACCAAAATAGCCACTAAAGAGGCCATTCTATGAGCTGTAAGGTGAAAGAAACAAGTAACATACAAAGGAAATCCCATTAGAATAACTCCAGATTTCTCAACTGAAACCCTACAAGCAAGAAGAGACTGGGGCCCCATTCTCACT
>CAUYSK010009607.1:0-19392 GCA_963575035.1 Avahi laniger
TTTCTCTCTCTGCGTCTGTTTCAGTACTTCCTTGCTTCCTGACACTAAAAGACACTCTAGGCTCACCTCATATTTTCTTCTCCAGTCCTAGAACCAGCCATTTCTCCACAAGCCCCGATTCCTGTCGTTGGAGAAGAGTATTTCCCCAGTGCCACTGGAGATCCAAGTGCAGGTTGTGTTTGTTGCTACCGGGTTTCTCTGCTTCTGGGCCCTCTCTGCAGCAGAGCTAGGAAATCTGTGGGTGAGAGGTAACCCATGTATGCACACAAATCGCCATTAATTCTCTGTCTGTGTGTCTGCTGCACACTAAGTTAAGGACGAATTCTTACTGATCCCTCCTCCTCTGATCCACCGCCCTGGATCCCTTCTGGCCTTCGCTAGCGTGACGGCAGTGAGAAACCTGGCTGCCCTCATCTATAGCTTGTTTACTTGTTTGTTCAGCCCTGGTTTCCTGACTGTTAACTTATATCTCTGTGAGAAACACATTTACCAACTAGGTACAGTGTTTTGTGCAGTTCTTTTGTCTTTAGCCTTACAGTTTCTAGTCAAAAGCCCACATCCCAAAGTTACTCAGGTTGTCTTTTGTCCCCACTCCCCTGCAGTGAGGCGACGCCATACAGTTTACAAAACAGATGCGTTTGTCAAAGTGTGTGCTTCATTCTGGGATTGCCCAACATCCTGGTTGATTCTTTAAAATATTCATACAGTAAAGTTCACTTTTTGTGGCATACGGTTCTGGGGGTTTTGAAGAATGCATAGAATCAGGTAACTACCACCCCAAAGCCGTACAGAACAGTTCCGTCATCCCCAAATTTCCCTTAGCATACAGCATTTTAGTCAATGAGACACTAATTGTTTCTTACAGGACCCTACTCTGAGCACCCAGGTAACCTTACAAAGAGCAGTTTCCCATCCACTACTGAGGACATCGTCTGCTACGAGATGCGCAGTCATTTCATTGTCTACAGCACGTGTGTAGGTGGCATTTTAGGAGGACGCAGAAAAGGAACAAACTATTTTAGGACAAAATAGAGATTTTCGAAAGCTATTTCAAACTAATAATTTATTAATTTAATTTAACAATAAATATTATTTATCTACTTCTTCCTATGTACTCATCTGGTGTTGGGCAATTTGGGAAAGATGGGAAACATACTAGCATGAAAAGCGTGGGTTTGGTAGGAGGCACTTCTAGTTAAATGCGGTGGATTGTTTGCAAACATTTATGTCCATTCCTTCCCAAACCCCACTAACATGATAGGATAGAATAAAAATGTATACTCTCCAAGGACAAAGCGAGGAGACCACACTGACAAAACACTTCAGCTAAATGGGACTGTCCCTGGATGTATCCATGTGGCTAACTCCCTCACCTTCTTTAGGTCATTGCCCGGATGTCACCTGTTCAATGTGCCTACCCTGTCCACCCTATCTGAAATTACAGCCTAACATCCCTCTGCCCACACTTCTGATTACCTTATCTTGTTCTAATACTATCCATAACACGCTTAGGTGTTATGTCTACCACCTGTTTTGTTCACTGATATATCCCAAACTGCTAGAATAATATTCATCATGTCGTAGGCACTTAATAACTTACCTGTCAAATGTATAACTGATGTGGTCAATGGCAGGTTGATGGATGCCTGGGAACTGACTTAGCAGAGCAGAGAAATTCACAGATACCTGCAGTAGAGGGACTGATGGGAAACGGGTCCAGTGAGACCCAGGAGCTGGAGGTGCCAAACGCCTCTAAAGAGGGGGCTATAAACCAGGGTTATTCATGGGTTATAAGAGAGTCCTTTCCCCACCCGGCCAACTGCCTTTTTCCTGCTCTTTTCCCCACTCTAGTAGAGGATCAAAGAAATTAAACCAGAGAGGAAGATTCCTCTCTTGGGAAATCACCTGGCCCAAGATAAAAAGACTCACAGACATTG
Organism: Avahi laniger; assembly: GCA_963575035.1. Classification (NCBI taxonomy): domain Eukaryota; kingdom Metazoa; phylum Chordata; class Mammalia; order Primates; family Indriidae; genus Avahi; species Avahi laniger. The sequence continues at coordinate 1,938 of CAUYSK010009607.1, forward strand.
ACATTGAGGATCCAACGAGCAATACCTAAAAGTGAAAACTAAAGAAATAACAGGATATTTTGTTATAGGCTTTGCAGTATTGTCTTTTTAAATTATACAACATGTATACCTTGATTAAAATAAAATTAGACTAAAATAAATAAACAACTTGGGGACACCTATTTTATTTGGCACCAACAAATTAAGTTGCTTTTCCAGATAACTGAAGTTTTTCTTTGAAAACCATAACTTTTAAAAACTTTTTATTATGGAAATATTGAAATGTATATAAAAGGAAATAGAACAATATAAAGAATTCTCATATACCCATCACATTGTTTCAACAGTTTTTTTAAAAATTGCCTTTATTATTTTATTTAGTTATCTAGTTATCTGCCTATTTATTTTACTAGAGAATTTTAAAGCAAATTCCAGACATCATACAATTTCTCCCCCAAATACTTCAGTATATATCTTAGCAAGTAAAAAGATTAGATCATTTATAATAAAACTTCTCTAACTTTGTATATGTTGGATTATTTATTTTCTTGTGCAATTAAATTTTCTTTTTATTAAATTTGGAGAGCTAGGATCCAATTTATTTTCAAGTTTGTAGTGCATCATGTCAGGAGGCATATATTGTCTGGTTGTCCCATTCTTCGTGATGTGAAGTTTGATCAGTGGGTTAAGACACTATCAGCCTAACTCATCCGTTATGACGTTTCCCATCAAACCATCCATTGATAGCACATGAGTTCATTAGACATTGCAAAATACCATTCCTTTTGCATGTATTAGTTGATATTCTATAAAATAGAACTTTCTCTCAACTATAGTCATGTATTGTTTAACGACGAGGATATGTTCCAAGAAATGGCTTTGTTAGGTGACTTTTTCATTGTACAAACATTATAGAGTGGACTTACATAAAACTAGATGGTGTAGCCTATTAAGTACCTAGGCTATGTGCCTATTGCTCCTATCCTACAAACCTGTATGGCTTGTGACTGTACTGAATACTGTAGGCAATTGTAATGCAGTGGTAAGTATTTGTGTATCTAAACACATCTAAATGTAGAAGAGTTGCAATAAAAATGTGGTATATTCTCATGGAAACACCATTATATCATATGCAGTACATATGACTGTTTTTGGATATCCCAAGAAAAGTACAGAAAAAATGCTAATACTCTCTCTTTACCCATTTTCAGAATAATGCATTGGTGCTCTAGCAATTTCCAAAAGTGTCCAATGAGGGTTATTTGTTGCTTTGTTTTGAGGAATTATCATGGACTCCGGATTTTAAAATCAACTATATTGAGGCGTAATTTACATAAATTACCCTGCGCACATTCTGACAAATGTGCAGCCTACCATGTAACCACCACTTCAATCAAGGCACAGAGCGTGTCCACTACCCCTAGAGTTTTCTTACGCCCTTTGCAGGCAATCATCCCTCTATTTCCATCCTCAGGCAACCCTGGATTTCTTTCACTCTTGATTGGTTTGTTCGTTCCAGACTTTCATTTAAATAGACTTATACGGTATATTCTTTTGTTTCTGGCTTCTTTCACATGGCATAATGTTTTTGAGATTTGCACATGCTATTAAATGTATTAATAGTTTCTTTTTATTACTGAATAGTATTCTATTTATGAATATATCACAATTTATCTATTCATATCTTAATAGATATTTAGGGTGTTTTTAGTTTTTGGCTATCCAAATAAAGTTGCTATGAATATTGCGTACAAGTCTTTGTGTTGCGATAAGGTTTTTACTTATCTTGGGTGAATACCTAGGAGAAGCATTCTGAATTGTATGATAGGTGACTATTCAACTTTACAAGAAACTGGCACAATGTTTTTCAAAGTGTTTGTACCCTTGTATTCCCACCAACAATGTATGAGAGCTTTTGCCAACACTTGATATTGTCAGATTTTTAAATTATAGCCATTCTTGGGCATGTGAGATTTCATTGTGATTTTAACCAGCACTTCCTGATAACTAAAGAAGTTTTGAGCATTCTTTTCACATCTTCCTTTGTGAAGTGTCTCTTAAGTCTTTTGCTCATTTTAAAAATTGATACATAGTACTTGTACATATTTATGGGGTACATGTGATATTTTGTTACATTCATAGAATGTGTAATGATCAAGTCAGGGTATTTAGGATATCCATCACTTTGAGCATTTATCATTTCCATGTGTAGGGGACATATCAAATCCTCTCTTCTAGCTATTTTGAAATATACAGTAGCGTGTTTCTGTGCTATTGAACATTAGAACTTCCTCCTTCTATTCACTGTATGTTTGTACCCATACAGACTCAGGTTACTATCATTCTACTCTTTACCTCCACGAGAACAACTTTTTAAGCTCCCACATGCGAGTGACAGCATTCTTTTGTTCATTTTTTAATGGACTATTTTTAGAGCAATTTTGGATTCACAGCAAAACTAAGAGAAACAGAGATATCTCACATATTCCTTGCCCTCACACACACATACCTTCTCCCATTATCAATGTACCCACCGGAATGGTACATTTCTTACAACTGATGGATCTACACTGGAACATCGTCATCCCCTAAAAACCATAGTTTATATTAGGGTTCACACTTGGTGTTGCACATTTTATGAGTTTGGACAAATGTATAGTGACATGTATACACCATTATAGTTTCATACAAAGTGGTTTCCTAAAACACTCTACAAATCCTCTGCTGTGCCTATTCCTCCCTCCCTCCCCACTAAGTCCTGACAACCACTGATCTTTTATTGTCTCCATGGTTTTGTCTTTTCCAGAATGTCATGTAGCTGAAATCATACAGTATGTAGCCTTTTCAGATTGGCTTCTTTCACTTAGTAATATGCATTTAAGGTTTCTCCATGTCTTCTCATCGTTTAATAGCTCATTTCTTTTTAGCATAGAATAATATTCCATTGTCTGGATGTATCACAGTTTATTCATTCACCTACTGAAGGACATTTTGGTTGCTTCCAAGTTTTGGCAATTATTAGTGAAACTGCTATAAACATCCATAAGTAGGTTTTGTGTGGACATAATTTTTCAGTTCCTTTGGGTCAATATCAAGGGGCACATTTTCCCAGATTGTATGATAAGAGTATATTTTATGTGAAACTATCAAACTATCTTCCAAGTTGGCTGTATCATTTTGCATTGCAATGAATGAATTTCTGTTGCTCTACATCATAACCAACATTTGGTGTTGTCAGTGTTCTAGATTTTGGCCCTTCTAATAGGTATGTAGTGGCATCTCATTTTTTGTTTTATTTTGCATTTCCCTGATAACATGTGATGTCAAATATCTCTCCATATGTTTATTTGCCAGTGGTATATCTTTTTGACAGATGTCTGCTAAGGTCTTTTGCCTATTTTTTAATCAAGTTGTTTGCTTTTTTATTGTTTAGTTTTAAGAGTTCTTTGTATATTTTGTTTTTTAAATAAATTTTATTGTGTTCATTTAAGGTATATAACATGATGTTATGGGTCTTTGCATATTTTGGGTAATAGTCTTTTGCCAGATATATTAATTATTTTGCAAATATTTTCTCCCAGTCTGTGGCTTGTCTTTTCATTCTGTTGACAGTGTCCTTTGTAGAGCAGAAAATTTTAATTTTAATTTTCTTATCAATTCTTTTTTATATGGATTATGCCTTTGATATCATATTTCAACAGTCATCACCAAACTGATCACCTAGATTTTCTCTTATATTATCTTCTAGGACTTTTATAACTTTGCTTTCTACATTTAGGTCTGTGATACATTCCGACTTAATTTCTCTGAAGGATGTCAAGTCTGTGTCTAGATTCACATTTTACATGTAAATGTCTGTCGCTTCCACATCACTCATTACAAAGACTATCTTTTCTCCATTGTAATGCATTTTCCCTTTTGTCAAAGATCACTTGACTAAATTGATGTGGGTCTATTTCTGGTCTCTATCCTTTTCTATTAATCTATTTGTCTGTTCTTTCACCAATTGTCTTGATAATTGTAGCTTAATAGTAAATCCTAAAGTCAGGTAATATCAGTCTTCCAACTTACTTTTTCTCCTTCAGTATTTCATTGGCTATTCTGGGTCTTTTGCCTCTCCATATAAACTTTAGAATAAATTTGCCAATATCCACAAAATAGCTTACTCAGATTTTGATTGGGATTGCATTGAATCTGTAGATCAAGTTGGGAAGAACTGACATCTTGACAATATTGAATCTTCCTATCCATAAATGTGAAATATCTCTTCATTTATTTAGTTCTTCTTTGATTTGTTTCATCAGAGTTTTGTAGTTCTCCTCATATAGGTCATGTACATATTTTGTTAGATTTATACCTATTTAATTTTTTTAGATTCTAATATAAATGGTATTATGGTATTAATTTCAAATTCCACTTATTTAGTGCTAGCATATAGCCAAGCAACTCACTTGTATATTAATTAGACTTGTATCCTGCAACTTTGCTATAATCGCTTATTAGTTCCAGTTTTTTGTAGATTCTTGTAGATTTCTACATAGACAATCATGTCAACTGCAAAAAAAGACAATTTTATTTCTTCCTTCCTAATCAGTGTACATTTTATTTCTTTTCCTTGTCTTATTGTATTAACTAGGACTTCCAGTATAATGTTGAAAAGGAGTGATAGGAGGGGACATCCTTGCCTTGTTCCTGCATCTACTGATACGATCATGGAGTTTTTCTTCTTTAGTTTGTTGATGAGATGGATTACATTATTAATAATTCTTTTTGAATGTTGAGCCAGCCTTGCATACCTGAGATAAATCCCACCTGGCCATGGTGTATAATTCTTTTTATATATTGTTGCATTCAATTTACTAATATTCTCTTGAGGATTTTTATATCTATATTTATGAGAGATATTGGCCTGTAGTTTTCTGTTCTTTTAATGTCTTTTTCTGGTTTTGGTATCAGGGTAATGCTGGCTTTATAGAACAGGAAACATTCCCTCTACTTCTATTTTCTGAAAGAGATTGCAGAGAATTTGTATACTTTCTCCTACTAATGTTTGGTATAATTCACCAGTGAACTTATCTGGGCCTGACCTGGTACTTTCTATTTTGTAAGTTTACTGATTATTTATTCCATTTATTTAATGGTTATAGGCCTACTGTGTCTTTCAAGGAATTGATCTATTCATCTAGGTTATCAAATTTGTGGGCCTTACTCTTTTATTATCCTCTTATTTTCTGTAAAGTCTGTAGTGATGTCTCCTCTTTCATTTCTGATATTAGTAATTCGAGACGTGTATCTTTTTCATTTCTTAGTTAACCTGGCTAGAGGCTTATTTATTTTATTCATTTTTTTTCAAAGAACCAGTTTTTGGTTTCATTGATTTTTCTCTATTGATTTCTTATTTTATATTTTGTAGATTTCTGCTCTAATTTTTCTTATTTTTTTTTCTGCTTACTTTCGATTTAATTTGCTCTTCTTTTTCTAGTTTCCCAAGATGAAAGCTTAGATTATGTTTAGTTTTTTTCTTTTCTAAAATATCCATTCACTATTATAAATTTCCTTCTAAGCACTGCTTCTCCTGTGTCCTACAAATTTTAATATGTTGTGTTTCCATTTTCATTTAGTTAAAAATATTTTAAAATTTCTTTTGATATTTCCTCTTTGATTCATGTGTTATTTAGAAGTGTGTTGTTTAATCTCAAACTATTTGGATTTTCCATTTATCTTTTTGTTATTGATTTCTAGTTGAATTCATTGCAGTCTGAAAGTAGGCATTGTATGATTTCTATTCTTTTAAAATTTTCAAGGTATTTTATGGCCCAGAATGTGATCTTTCCTGATGAATATTTCATATGAGCCTGAGAAGAATGTGTATTCTACTATTGTTGAATGAAGCAATCTATAGTCTATAGAAGCCTCATGTATTTTGACATTCTATTGTTAGGCACATACATGTTAAAGATTTTTATGGGCTGAGCATGGTTACTCATGCCTATAATCTCAGCACTTTGGGAGGCTGAGGTGGGAGGATTGCTTGAGGCCAGGTGTTCGAGACCAGTCTGAGCAAGAGCAAGATCCTATCTCTACAAAAAGTAGAAAAATTAACTGGGCATGGTGGCATACACCTGTAGTCCCAGCTACTTGGGAGGCTGAGGCAGGAGGATTACTCAAGCCCAGGAGTTTGAGGTTGCTATGAGCTATGATGACAGTACTGCACTCTAGCCTGGGCAACAGAGCAAGACTTCGTCTCAAAAAAAAAAAATTGTGACTTCTTGAGAACTGACCCCTTTATTGTTATGTAATGCCCCTTTTCATCTCTGGTAACTTTTCTTGCTCTGAAATCTTCTTTATCTGAAATTAATATAACTATCCCTGCCTTCCTTTGATTAGTGTTAATATGGTATATCTTTCCCCATCCATTTACTTTTCATCTATTTGTGTCTCCGTTTTTACATTTCTTGCAAGGCAGGTCTAGTGGCAATAAATTTTCAATTTTTGTTTACCTAAGAAAGTATTTATCCTTCACTTTTGAAGAATAATTTCACAGGATACAAAATTTGAGATTAGTGGGTTTTTTCTTTCAACACTTTAGATATTTCATTCCATTCTCTTCTTGTTTACATGGTTTCTGAGAAGTCAGATGTAATTCTTATTTTTATGTCTCTATAGGTGAATTCTTTTCCTCTGGCTTCTTTCAGGATTTTTTTTCTTTTGATTTTCTGTAGTTCGGATATAACATGCTTAGGTGTGGTGTGTAGCGGTGTTTGCTGTTGTTGTTTTGGCATTTACCCTGGTTGATGTTCTCTCAGCTTCCTGCAGCTGTGGTTTGGTATCTGACATTAATTTGAGGGAAATTTTTAGTCATCATTGTTTCAAATATTCTTCTGTATATTTCTCTCTTTCTCCTCTTCCTACTCTTCCAGTATATGTATGTCACACCTTTTGTAGTTGTCCCACAGTGGTTGCATATTCCATTCTGGGTTGGTGGGGTTTTTTTCCAATCTTTTTCTGTTTCTTTTCAGTTTTAAAGGTTTCTTTTGAAATATCCTCAAGCACAGAGATTCTTTCCTTAGCTATGTCCAATCTCTAATAAGCCCATCGAAGGCATTCTTCATTTCTGTTGCAATGTTTTTGATCTCTAGCACTTCTTTACTGTAGAATTTCCACATCTCTGTTTCTTTTTTTTTTTTTCCTTTTTTTTTTGAGACAGAGTCTCACTCTGTTGCCCAGGCTAGAGTGCCATAGCATCAGCCTCATTCACAGCAACCTCAAATTCCTGGGCTCAAGCAATCCTTCTACCTCAGCCTCCAGAGTACCTGGGACTACAGGCATGTGCCACCATGCCCGGCTAAATCTATATATTTTTAGTTGTTCAGCTAATTTCTTTCTATTTTTAGTAGAGATGGGGTCTCGCTCTTGCTTAGGCTTGTCTTGAACTCCTGAGCTCAAACGATCCACCTGCCTCTGCCTCCCAGAGTGCTAGGATTACAGGCATGAGCCACTACGTCCAGCCCACATCTCTGTTTCTATTGCCCGTGCATTCTTGCATGCTCTCTACTTTATCCATTAGAAGCCGTAGCATATTAATCATAGTTGTTTTAAATTCCTGGTCTGATAATTCCACTATCCCTTCCATATCTGAATTTGGTTGGGATGCTTGCTCTTCCTCTCGAAGCTGTGTTATTTGCCTTTTAGTATGTCTTGTAATTTTTCCTGATAGTCAGATGTGATGTAACAGGATAAAAGGAACTGCTGTAAACAGGCGTTTTGTATGCGGTGGTGAGGTGTGTCGGGGGGGGAAGCATTCTGTGGTCCCAGACTAGGTCTCAATCTTTTAGTGAGCCTGTGCCTCTGGACTGTGAGTTTTACAAGTGCTTCTCAGTCCTCGAGGTGGGACAGGTGGGGCTAGAGGGGGCTGGAGTTGGTTTCCTTTCTCCCACGTGGAAGGCTAAAGAGGGTTGTAGTTGGATATTTTCCTCCCCCAAGGTCAGTTAGACTCTGAGAAGACCCCAGCAGGTTAGTCCCTGGTTAAATAGCTTCTCCTGAGAGCAGACTTTGTCAAGAAGACCAAAATGCTCCAGTATGTTTCAAGATAGTTCCTTTCCCCTCCCGCCTGCCAAGAGCAGGAGGGAATTTTTCTCCAGTATTCACTGTGAGAACCTAGTCTAGCTCCTGGAGGTAAAACTTACAAAAGTGTCGGGCTCCTCCTACGACTTGGTCCACCTGGAGTTTTTAACTCTCAGACTTGTCCACGCTCAGCCTCCAGCAACATGTCGATTCCAGTTCAGGTTTTCCTACCCTGGCACTGGTTCCTACAGAGGGTTTTGTTTGTGGTTTCTGCTCTGGTAAGTTGTGAATGTGTTCATCTGTCTGCTTTGCTACTCTGGGGGCAACAGTTTGCCCTGTGACCTTACCTCTCGCAGATCCAAGAAGAGTTGTTGGCTCTTCAGTTAGTCCAGCTTTTTTCTTGTTGTTAGGATGCAGTGGTGACTTCTGAGCTTCTTACCTGCTGGACTGGACAGCAGGTCATTTGCTCATCTTGTATTGGACTGTTTGTCTTCTTATTATTGAGTTTATATTTTGGCTCTATGTCCTTTGTGAGATATATGGATTGCAAATATGTTCTCTGAACTCATGAGTTTTTATATATTTGTTGTGTTTCAGTCAATTGCTGTTCTTATTCTTTTTTAATGCTCAAATTGTTCTATTTTGTTAAGACAAAGTTTTTAAAAGCACACATATTTGAACCGTTTTGCAAGAAATATGTCAGAAATGTATATCTATCAAAGACAAAATCTATTGAGCTCACAGTTTAGATTTTTAAAATAAATCATGAGTATCATCTTATAAATACTCATGATTCCTTTTGGGCCTGACTATCTCTTTAATAAATGATGCCATGTCACTGAGAGATATGTCACTAAGGAAGTAAAATTGGTTTTGTAACAAACGTGGCAGAGCTTCTTAAACAAAATGTGACCCGTCCTCCACATAGTTTAGGAGACTATCAGCATATTCCAAAGTGGCTGACTGACGCAACTCAGCACGTTTTGAACTCTTCTTTGGATGCTGTTCCAATTTCATTTAGGCATCTTATAAGAAAATTAACTCGTGTCCTCAAAAATATAATATTTAAAAGTGGGCATTTATTAAAACTTGACTCTGGGCCTAGCACAGGACTAGATGCTTCACATCCATTATCACACTTAATCTTACACGAATCCTGGGAGATGGGCATTATTAGTTCTATTCTATAGGTTATAAAACTGACATTGAAGAAGACTGAGTTACCTGCCTACAGTCAGGCAGTTACTAAACCACAAAGATTGCAGGTAAACCTGGTGCTTGCTGAACCCCAAGGCTGTGCTTGTCACAGTATACCGTAATGTCTCCTGTCATTTTTAGTGATTTCAGAAAACCAGAATGCACTTCAGATGGCAGAAGATTTGCAAAGTGTAGCTTCTTACACACTGTGGACTCCAAGGTGTGTTTGGAAGAGATTTCAAAACTGTTCTTAGCAATGGCAGCTCCCAGAACGTGACCATTCTCCCTGCATGACTGCTTCAGAGAAGACAAGACCAAGTGTTTCTCAGTGTCTCTACCTCATTGTTCTTTTCATGCCATCTTTGTCTTTCCCCTTCTTTTCTGTTGCCTGTTTCACTCCTGTGACTATTTCCTGGTCTCTAATGTTTCTAATCTAGTATTTTTGTTCCCATGGGGAGGGGTTGAAAGCAGCTACAGACATGCAGATCTCTGTGATCCCTTTTGACTGCAAAGAGACCTAGAGACCTTCCATGTAGTCAGTCTGTGGCCTGATTTTGAAAGCGTCTCCATTTGGGACTTTTGACTATTTTTGAAGTTAAACATTTTATTTTGAGAACATCATAGATTTATAGAAAGTTGTAAGAAGTAATACAGAGAGATTCTAAGTACCTTTACCTAGTTTACCCCAATGGTAACATCTTTCAACATTATGGTACAATATCACAGCCAGGATATTTACACCAATACAATAAACACACAAAACATTTCATCACCAGGGGATCCCACCTGCTGTCCCTTTATCACCAGGTCTACTTTCTTCCCTTAACCCTTCATTGTTAAGCCCTGACAACCAGTGATCTCTTCTCCACTACTATCATTTTGTCATTTCAAAAATGTTATTGTAAATGGAATCATACAGTCTGTAACACTTTGGGATTGGCTTTTTACACCCAACATAATTCTCTAGAGATTGCTCAAGGTTATTGCAGGTACAATAGTTTATTACTTTTTATTGCTGTTGAGTAGTATTCCATAGAATGAATGTTACCACAGTTTGTTTAACCATTCATTCATAAAAGGACAGCAGTATTACCCTGACAGCAAAACCTGATAAACATAGTACAAAAAAGGAACTGGTTATTTCCTGTTTGGGGCCAATATAAATAAAGCTGCTATAAACATGAGGGTATAGATTTTCATGTGAACATAAGTCTTTATTTCCTTGGGATAAATACCTAACAGTGTGATTGGAAGGTCATAGAATAGTTGCATGTTTAATTTTTTAAGAAACTGCCAAACTGTTTTCTAGAGTGATTATACCATTTTACATTTCCACCAAAAACGTTTTTGTTTTGTTTTGTTTTGTTTTGTCTTGAGACAGAGTCTCACTCTGTTGCCCGGGCTAGAGTGCCGTGGCGTCAGCCTAGCTCACAGCAACCTCAAACTCCTGGGCTCAAGCGATCCTCCTGCCTCAGCCTCCCGAGCAGCTGGGACTACAGGCTCACACTACTGCACCTGGCTAATTTTTCTATTTTTTGTAGAGACAGGGTCTCAATATGTTGCCCAGGCTGGTCTCAAACTCCTTACATGAAGCGATCCTCCTGCCTCAGCCTCCCACCTGGCCCCCACCAAAAATGTGTGAGTAATCCAGTCTCTGCATCCTTGCCAACATTTGATGTTGTCATTTTTTACAAATTGTCCTTAGCCAAACTTTAATTTAAAATAGTTTTAGACACACAGAAAAGTTACAAAGATAATACTGAGAGTTCCATATACCTCTTGCTATAGACTGAGTTATGTCCCCCAAATTCATATGTCAAAGCCCTAAACCCCAATATCATGGTATTTAGAGATGGGAACTTTGGGTAAAAGGAAAAACTGATAAATTAGGGTAAAAGGAAAAACCAATAAATTAAATTTCATCAAAACTAAAACCTTTTGCTACAGACTGAGAGAAAATACTTGCAAGCCACGTATCTGAAAATGGACTAATATCTAGGATATATTTTTAAAATCCTGTAAATTCAATAGTAAAAACAAATAGTCCAATAAGAAATGGGCAAAAGCATGAAGAGACACTTCACAGAGGGCGGTACAGAGGGCAAACACACCATGAACAGATGCTTGACATCAGTAGCTGTCAGGGAATGCAAATTAAGGTCACAATAAAATAACCTTACACACCTATCAGAATGGCTAAAATAATACAGAAGAATCCAAATAACTGATGTAGACACTTCCCCCTCAATGAGGTGGAGGTTAACCCCGAACCCCTGTGAGTATGGGCTGCGCTAGGGACTCGCTTGCAAGGAGCGAAGTCTGCATGGGAGGCAGGCAACGAGGTGGTATGACGGGGGAGGACCTCATCTCTTTAGATGGGGTCTTGAAGGTGGGGTCCTCATGATGTGATTGGAGCCCAAATAAGGAAAGACCAGAGAGCAGCTCTCTTCCTCTCTCTGCCGCCCCACAGCCCCGTGTGCGGACACAGCAAGAAGTCTGCAAGCCAGGAACACAGCCCTCACCAGGGACCCAAACATGCTGCACCCTCATCTTGGACTTGCCGGCCTCTAGAACTGGGAGAAATAAATGACTGTTGTTTAGCATCCCGGTCCATAGTATTTTGTAATAGCTGTCCCCTTATTCAGTCGCCCTTATCTTTGACATCTTACATTTGTATGGCTCCTTTGTCACAACTAAGGAACCAACACTGGCACGTTACTATTAACTAAACTCCACGGTTTATTTGAGTTTCACTAGTTTGCCCCAATATCCTTTTTCTGACGGAGGATCCCATCCAGGGTACCACATTTCTTTTCTTTGTCATGTCTCCTTAGCCTTTTCTCATCTGTGACAATTTCTTAGACTTTCCCTATCTTTGATGACCTTGACAGTTTTGAGGAGAGCTGGCCAGGCATTTTGTAGAATATCCCTCAGTCTGGGTTTGTCTGAAGCTTTTCTCATGGTCCGACTTGGGATTCTGGCAGGACTACCGCAAAGGCAAGGCTCCCCTCCCCCCGCATCACGTTAAAGGTCCGTGCCATCAAAATGACCGGTGATGTTAACTGATCAGCTGGGCCGGGGGGTGTTTGCCAGGTTCCTCCCCCGTCACACCACCTCATTGCCTGCCTCACAGGCAGACTTCGCTCCTTGCAAGCGAGTCCCTAGCGCAGCCCATACTCACAGGGGTTGGAGGTTAAGCTCCACCTCATTGAGGCGGAAGTGTCTACATCAGTTATTTGGATTCTTCTGTATTATTTTAGCCATTCTGATAGGTGTGTAAGGTTATTTTATTGTGACCTTAATTTGCATTCCCTGACAGCTACTGATGTCGAGCATCTGTTCATGGTGTGTTTGCCCTCTGTACCGCCCTCTGTGAAGTGTCTCTTCACGCTTTTGCCCATTTCTTATTGGACTATTTGTTTCTACTATTGAATTTACAGGATTTTAAAAATATATTCTAGATATTAGTCCATTTTCAGATACGTGGCTTGCAAGTATTTTCTCTCAGTCTGTAGCAAAAGGTTTTAGTTTTGATGAAATCTAATTTATCAGTTTTTCCTTTTACGTATCATACTTTTCACGTCAAGTCTAAGAACTCTTTGCCAGACCCTGGATCGTGAAGGTTTTCTCCTAAATTTTTATACAAACGTTTTGTAAAACATTCCTATTTAAGTCTGTGACTGATTTTGAGTTACTTTTTATATGTGGTGTAAGACTTAAATTGATGCTCATTTTTATGTCTGTGGATGTCCAATCGCTCCGACATCTTTGTTGAAAAGGCATCTTCCTCACTGCATTGCTCTCGCACCTTTGTCAAAAAGCAGCTGGATGGTCTTGTTCGGGTCTGTTTATTGGTTCTCCGTTCTGTTCTGTTGATCTCTATGTCTTTTTGCCAATAACACATAGTCTTGATTATGATGGCTATAAAATAAGTCTTGAAAGTGGGTAGTTGATTCCTTCTGCTTTATTCTTCCTGTTCAAAATTGTTTTAGCTATTCTAGTTCCTTTGCCTTTCAATATACATTTTAGAATAATCTTGTGTATATCTATCAAAAATTTTGCTGGAATTTTGGTAGGAATTGCATTGAACTTATACATCAATTTGGGAAAATTGACATCTTTACTGTGTTGAATCTTCTAAACTATGGGCATGGTATGCCTTTTCATTTACTTAAATCTTTGATTCATTTTATCAGCGATTTGTAGTTTTCAGCAGGGAAGTCTTATACATTTTGTTTCAGATTTATACCTAAGTGTCTGATTATTTTTGAGCAAGTGTAAATTGCATTTTTACCATTTTATATTTTTAATTTTTCATGTTTGTGTTTATTGCTATTATAGAAGTATAATTGATTTCTATACATTTATATTGAAAGCTCAAGAATTTTTTTGAATTTTTTTGTAGATTACTTGGTATTTTCTCTGTAGACACACAATTATGTGATCTGCAAATAAAGAGTTTTATTTAGTTCTTTCCAGTATGTATACCTTGGTGGTATTATGATATATATATATTAGTTTTTGTCCACAGTTCTTGGCTCATAACTCGCACAGTCCTTATTATATTGTTGGGGTGCTTTAGGCCTCAGGAGCAGGCCCCCTGAAACACAATCTCTCCTTCTCTGACCTTCTCCTGCCCTCCTTTCGCCTGCCCAAGTCAGGACTCTAATCTGATTGTGGGTCAAAAGACCCTCATTCCGGAGACGGTGCTACCCCATAACCCTGGAGGAAGGAATGCTGCACAGAGAGGCCAGGGAGAATCTGAACAGACAGGTTTTCTGGGTTTAGACCATGTGCTTTTTGTCCAGTCACATTGCTACATGATTGTCAATCATTCCTACTTAATGAAGCCTCCATAAAATCCAAGAGGACTGGGTTCCGAGACCTTCCGGATTTCTGGAGGATGGTGCACCCCTTCCCCCATAGCTCGCCCTACACATCTCTTCATTATACCCTTTATGATAAACCAGTACAAATATGTTTCCCTGAGTTCTGTGAGCTGCTCTAGCAAATTGATCGAACCCAAAGAGGGAGAGGGTCATGGGAACCCCAAAGCCCTGCAATGAGAAGCTCTGGAGGCCTGGACTTGCAACTGGTATCTGGGGGCGGTGGGGGGAGGACAGTCTTGGGTACGGAGCCCGCAGCCTGATCTGATGGCAGCAGATCCTGTCTCCAGGGAGATAGTGTCTACTTGAATTAGAGGACACCCAGCTGGTGGCCGCTGCTTGGTATGTGGGGAAAAACCCCACTTTGGGTCACAGTTCTCTTCTGTGTTGATTGCTGTGGAGTTCAGAGGAAAACACAGTTTGGGTGTTATCCTAAAGCAAGCTTTTATTTCATTTTCTTGCCTCATTGCACTGTCTAGAACTTCCAGCACTATGTTAGAAAAGATTAGCGGGAATGGACATTCTTGCCCCATTCCTAATGGTAGGAAAAAGCATTTAGCCTTTCAACATTAAGTAGATTGTTAGCACGTGTAGTTTTTCTTGTAGATGCCCTTCATTAAGTTGAGGAACTTTCCTTCTCTTCTTGTTTTTAACATGAATGGGTGTTGAATTTTTTCCAGTGCTTTTTCTACCTTGGTTGATATGATCACGTGACTTTTCTTCTTTTACCTGTCTATATGGTGGATTGATGATTTTCAAATATTGACCAACATCGCATCTCTAGAATAAACCCCAGTTGGTCATGGCGTATAATTCTTTTCATATATTGCTGAATTCTTTTTGCTAATATTTTGTCGAGGATTACGTGTCTATTATAACGAGGGATATTGGTCTGTAGGGGTTTTTCTGTACTATTTTTTTTGCTATCAGAGTAATACTAGTTTTATAAAATGAATTGGGAAGTGTTACTTCCTTTATTTTGTAGGTTTCTTTTTTGGGACTTTTAAAATTATGAATTTAATTCTCTTAATAGTTATAGGGCCATTCAAATTTTGAATTTATTATTGCATGAGTTTTAGTGATTTATGTTTTCCAAAGAATTGGTGGTCAATTTCATTGGAGTTTTTAAATTTATATGTTAGAGTTGTTTGTAGTATTTCTTTATTTGTTTTTAATGTTTGTCAGATCTGTAGTAATATATCTTGTGTCATGCCTGGTGCCTTGTCAAGGCCTGCGAAGAATGGAAGTCTAGGTTTCCTATTCGGCCTTTGCTGGCGTGGGTGGAGATGGGGCCACAGTTTTTTCTGTGGTTTTGGCTAGAGTAGAGCAGTTATTATCTGAAAGTTTTCTGTATTGTTAGAATGCCCCTTTTCTGGTCTTTTGGTTAGAAAGAGTAAGAATTGTATTGGGGCTTTGCTTGTGGTCATTGGCATTTTCATGTTGTCAAGTTTTTCAGCTCCAAGTCTGGGATACGTGAGGGGAAAAGTGATAAAAATAACCCAAGGAGCTCACTTGTGTGTTTTTCCTAGGTCTGAGGTCTCCAGCAGGTCTGCCTGCTTCTCTCCACCGTTCAGTCTCATGTTTGTTTTATATATAACATCCAGGGCTTTTCATCGTACTTGGTGGGAGGCATAGAGAAAAGTCAATACTCCGTCTTTCTGGAAGCAGAAGTCATACCTTTTACTTTTAAGTAACCCGACTGATGTTTCTTAGGCTCCCTTACATTTAGGCAGTTTACAGTTAAGTTGAAGGACACAATGAACACACATGAACTGAAGATCAGTGTACAACAGAATTTAATTTAGGGCTGAATTGCGCGATGTTAGAAGATCAGGACAGTAGGGAGTCAAAGAAGAAAGGGGACAGAAGGAAGAAAGGGCAACACCTGCCTGTCTACGTACACTGTAAGACCGTGGTCCCCAACCCCCAGGCCGAGGCCCAGTACCGGTCTGTGGCCCGTAGGAAACGGACCACGTGTCACCTCCTGAGCTCCGCGCCACCTCCCCCCAGCCCACAGCACCCCACCTACTCACCCTCGGTCCTTGGAAAAGTTGTCTTCCGTGAAACCAGTCCCTGGTGCCAAAACGGCTGGGGACTGCTGCTGTAAGACATTTCATTCTGGGTAGCCAAGGAGTTCTCTTGCTTCGACACTGAGTAGTTTGAGTAAGACTGGAGATTTGAAGAGTTCTGTGAACCCTTCGGTTCTTTTCGTTTGCATAGACAGGCCTTATTTCCATGATATCCCCACCGTACTCAATTCTGTCAACCCATTTAGTAGGTTTGTTCAGAGATTAAAATCACAGTGAGTTATATTACATAAGTGATGCATTACACGGTCTGGTATCCCCATGTGGACCGAGGCTTTAAGGAAACAACGCCAAACTCCAGATGTGTAAAGATCTCTATTTTAAGAAAGAAAAATTCACTAGTCTTCCAGGTGTTTCCATAAAGCTATTTGATTTCCTCTGAACACACAGAGGTCTAGGGTGTTTTCATTTTTTTTTCCAGATATGCTGGCATTGTGCTAAATACAGCCTCAGTCTTAACTTGAGGGATAAAGGGATGTGTGCACTGTTGGCGTCATGTGGGGTGTGGCTTTAATCAGGGTGTGGGACGGGTGTGTGCTTGGTGGAGGTGCTGCACGGGCTCCGTGGCTTCATGCTTGCCTCTCTGAGCCTCCCTCTCCACTTCTCATCTTTCCGCAGCTTAATGAAAGGGTAGGCATCTGTGGACCTTCCGGTCATCAGGCCTCTCTCTGGATGTGTTCTGCATTGTAAAAGTAGCATGATCTTAATCTAGATACCTAGCCTCTCTGATGTACTGTTTCAAACTGCAAAATAGTAACTAATGCCTTGTAGCTTCCCCTTCAAAAAATAGTCCAATAAAGGGCCAATATCCAAAATCTACAAAGAACTCAAACAAATCAGCAAGGAAAAAAACCCAAAACAACCCCATTAAAAAGTGGGCAAAAGACGTAAACAGAAGATTTTCAAAAGAAGATAGACAAATGGCTAAAAAACATGAAAAAGCATTCAATGTCACTAATCTTCAGGGAAATGCAAATTAAAACCACGATGAGATATCACCTTACCCCTGTTAGAAAGGCTTTTATTAAAAAGTCCAAAAACAAGAAATGCTGAAGTGGATGCAGAGAGAAAGGAACACTTATGCACTGTTGGTGAGACTGCAAATTAGTACAACTTCTATGAAAAACAGTATGGAGATTCCTCAAAGAACTAAAAGTAGACTATTATTCAATCCAGTAATCTTAACTATTGGATAGATACCCAAAAGAAAAGAAATCATTACATCAAGAAGATACCTGCACC
>CAUYSK010009610.1:0-20271 GCA_963575035.1 Avahi laniger
TGGTGCTTGTCTTTCCATTCTTGGGATACCTCACTTAGTAGAATGCGTTCCAGCTCTATCTAGGAGTATAAAAGAGGTGCTATATCACCATTGTTTCTTAAAGCTGAATAGTACTCCATGGTATACATATACCACATTTTATTAATCCACTCGTGTATTGATAGACACTTGGGTTGTTTCCACATCTTTGCAATTGTGAATTGTGCTGCTATAAACATTTGGGTGCAGGTGTCTTTCTTATACAGTATCATTTGCTCTTTTGGGTAGATGCCCAGTAATGGGATTCCTGGATCAAATGGTACTTCTACTTGTATCTCATTGAGGTATCTCCATATTGCTTTCCACAGAGGTTGCACTAATTTGCAGTCCCACCAGCAGTGCATGAGTGTTCCTATCTCTCCGCATCCACGCCAACATTTATTGTTTGGGGACTTTCTGATAAAGGCCAGTCTCACTGGAGATAAGTGATATCTCATTGTGGTTTTGATTTGCATTTCTTTGTGGGTTTTTTTAAATAGAGGAATGTCAAAATGTGCTTACGTAGAAATAGAAATATAAAAATATAGGTCAACTTACAGGTAGAAGAAGGCATACAGTCATTGCTTCAAGAAAGAGATAAATGACTTAGATGTGAAACGTCCGTGACAGCCTGGGCCACTGTTCAAGGTCCGGAGAAAAGGACATAGTTTACACCTGAAAATCACAGGGCCAGCAGGCTGCATCTTTGAAACCTTGGATGTGAGGAGTGCTTGGTGCCAGCCAAATCTGTGCACCACTTTAGGCAATTAAATTATTATAAATTTATGTAGGCCCCACTGCAAGTGAGACCAAGATCTCACTATCCAGTGGAAAAGAAGAAAATGAGTATTGGACAAGGACATAGAACTATTAGACCTGATCTCTGGAGAGGAGGTGGGAGGTTGAAAATGAAACGCCCGCTGCCGTTTGGTCGGCACCTGCTAGACTTAGACTAGTATTAATTTCCAAGAAGTCTTGTCTGGCTGAAGGGACTGAGCAATAGGGTACTCTGAGGACGGATGGGACCCTGACACCAGGTCCCTGTCCATTCGGGACAGCAAGTGGGAACACGTGGACATGGGCCAGCAAGAGCTGAACCGCCTGGCACTCGAGCCACGAATCTGGATGACTGGGCAGGAGGACCAGAGGGGAGGTGCTGGGTGTGGGCTGAGGAAACACGTGGTGTCCGGGGCCCGCCCTAGACCTGAAAGACACCCACCAGTGATGGCGAGACTGCATTTAGGCCGCTTCTGCTCCTCCCCTTTGCTAGTAGCTCTCACTGCTGAGCTGAGCTGAGATGATCGTCTGAGAGACGTGCAAGGGTGTCTCAGTGCAGGCGAGACTCTGGCTCAGGTTTGCCCTGCCCCTCCCTCCCTCCCTGCCGCCCTGGGCGGGGCACAGGCGGGGATGCTGGCCGAGCAACACATTGTCCTGATGGTGTGAGGTGGGGCAGGTCCTGGAGCAGGCTCCTCGTGTGAGTACCAAGTAGGACGAATAAAATAAGAATCTATACCTAGACGTCATCGTCATCATCACCACCACCACCAGCACTTCGTAGCACTTATGTGTGTGTATATGAAAGACAGCAGAGCAGTGTCTTCAAAGTACCGGAGAAAAGTAACTGAAAATTAGTCAGACTGTAATTCAAGAGTGTGGGTAAAACAAGACAATTGCAGATATGCAATGGTGGAGACAGTTTCTTACCTGCAGACCCTCGCTGAGAGAACTAAGAAAGGCCATGCTTCAGGAAAGAAACAGTGAACCCAGGGGGAAGACCCTGAAAGCAATTAACAGTAGTGGATACAAAAGGAATCAGATGTAGCTATAAAGTGTGACATTTAATTTTGTGTTAAAAAGGATAAAACTAAAGCTATACAAAAAACTCATGTCCACCGTAGACAATTGAAATAACTTTGGACTTTCTTAGAAAAAATTACAAGAAAATTTTCTCTAAGAATTAATGGCATTCATAATTAGTCTAAAAATATAGCACATAGTTTTAACATTAATGGAAGACAATAAAAGAAAACTTCACCAACATATAACAAAGGTGGCATCGGCAAAGAGAGAATCAACTATTCAGTGAATACCAGCATACTTGGTATTTGGGTGACCAACTCATCCCACTTGCGTGGGACTGTCTCAGTTTTCACACTGAAAAGTTCCACGTCCCCAAAAGCCTGCAAGTCCCAGGCAAGCCAGGAAGGTTGGCCATCCCACCTGGTATCTGAATCTATAAAAATAGATTTATATTCCTACATTCTACCATATATAAAAATCAATTCCCACCTTAACAAAAAATCAATTCTGGGTGGCTTAAAGGCCAAGAAGAAAATGCAAGATAATATCTTTTTGACCTTGATGTTGGGAAAAATTACTTTTAAAAAGAAAAAGCTAAATCAATAAAAGGAAAAGATTCATAAATCTATCTTTATTAAAATACAAAAATGTATTTAATAAGAGAACTAAAAACATGTGTTCGCATGAAGACTTGTGCATGAATGTACATGGTTCATAACAGCCAAAAAGTGAAAACAACTGAAATGCCTATCAACTGATGAGTGGATAAAAAGTGTGGTGTATCCTTACAATGGAATACTATTTGGCCATAAAAAGGAATGAAATGTTGATACCGCCAAAATGTGGGATGAACTGTAAAAACATTATGCTAAATGGAAGAAGCCAGACACAAAACACCACATATTTTATATGATTCTGCTTATCTGAAATGTCTAGAATAGGTCAATCCATAGAGACACAAAGTAGATCAGTGGCTTCCTAGAAACAGGGCAGAGGGAAGGGACTGCTAATGTGTGCAGAGTTTTTTTGGGGTGGTGATGAAATGATCTAAAATCATGGCAAAGGTTGTACAAGTGTATAAATATACTAAAAACCATGGAATTATACTGTTTAAATTGGCAAATTGTGCGGTGTTATTGTAATAAAGCTATTTTTAAATGTGTTTAACAAAATATACCAAAAATAAAATGAAAAGATAAAACATACTGAGAGAAGGCAGTTATAATGCATTTAACAAAGTATTCATATCCCAAATATATAAAGGATGTCAAGAGATTAATAGGGAAAAAACGACCAAAAGGAAAGTAAACAAATGAAATAGGACAGAAAAGATAATGCACTTGTGCTTCCACTAACAAGGATCAGATAAAGGGAAGTTAAAAACAAACCCTCCTAAATATATAACTAGAAAAACCTATACCCCAAAAAAGGAGACTACCTTGTAAATCTGAGTGAGAAAAATTGAAAATGGGTCTAACGTTCATGAACAGGAGAATGGATGCCTGACACAGTGCCATACCACGCAGCATTTAATTTTGTCTACTGGAAAACAATCAATCAGTTCATATGCTAGAGGAAAAAAACAAATTGCAAAGCAATACACATCATATAATAACATTTATACAAAATTTAAAAATATATTTATGAATATATATAGTAGCATAACTGTAAATGGGAATGATAAGCAAGTTAAGGATGGTGGTTGTTTCTAAAGTAGAGAGAGGGAGAGATAGGATAGGAAAAAACTAACAGCAAACTTCACCTGTTTTAATATTTCATTTCCTCGATTTTTTTCCTCAACATTTCTTTTGAGGTTTTCCATATTAATACACATAGTAGAGTCAATTTTCAAGAAAGGTAAACGGTAATATGTTTTCTAAGCCCTTGTGACATCTTTTTCAAAATTCTGCCGTAGGGCCTCCTGGTATTTAGAGCTATAACGAAGGCATGCAGGTTCTTGTTCTCTTGAAAATGAATTTGTTTTCCTTTCTAGAAGGTTGCAGAATTTTTTCCTCTTTGTCACTCAAAATTTTACCAAATGTATTTAACCCTGTGTCTTCTTTCACTGAATATTCCTAAAACATGGGGAGCAGCTCTCGTGGCTTCTACTGGCGTGTTCTTGTTCTTCTGTGATAACAACAGTAGACCCAGGGAAAGAAACTTGACGGGAAAATACATTCTTCACTTTTTCAAAAGTACATTATCTCTTTAAAAAATATTCCTACTTAAAATGAGGCAGAAAATATGGCAAAACTTAAATAAATTTTTCATTATTCAGTAGTTCACAGTATCCAGTTCTCTGTGGAATCGTGCCAGATTCATTTTTTTCTCTTCACTGTTTCATTCCCGCTGTGCGGTAATGTGTTCTGCCTGCAGCAGGAGCCTCAGGAGTCAGGCAGGAATAACACTCACGCAGAGACAGGACCACCAGGTGCCTCTCTGGTTTTCTTTCTAAAGAAACCATTATTTGCTGAAACTGTTCAGCCCTGGCATCAAGAAAGAAACAAGTCAAAAGGATTTCTGCATTTCTAATGATTTTGCATAGCTTTAAAGAGAAATAGAACTACACACACACACATACACACACACACAATTTACAAAGTGGATGTGCTGAAAACAGGCTGAAATACTTTTCTGAAAAGGAGTGACGAGTGTTAAGAAAGATACAATAAAAAGGATAGCAAAGTTAAAACAGCCAGACACAGTAGCTCATGCACGTAATCCCAGGAATTTGGGAGGAGAAGGTAGGAGAATCACTTGAGGCTGGTGTTCGAGACTAGCCTGGGCAACATACTGAGATGCCATCTCTACAAAAAAATTAAAAATTAGCTGGAATGGTATCTCATGCCTGTATTCCCAGCTCCCAGGGAGGCTGAGGCAGGAGGATCACTCGAGGCCTGGAGTTCAAGGCTGCAGTGAGCTATGATCGTGCCACTACATTCCAGCCTGGGCAACAGAGTGAGACCCTGTCTCAAAAAAAAAAAAAAAAAAGTACAGTTAATATAGTAGAAAACTCATTCATCAATGACAAAAATCCATTTTCCAGTTGATGGGATACTAATGTGTACACATGGATGCGCAGTGCGGAATCATGGACAGTAGAGGCTCGGAGGGTGGGAGCTTGTGAGGGGCTGGATGGTGGGTGATTGCTTGGTGGGTACAATGTGTATCGCTGCAGTGGTGGATGCGCTGAAGGCCCTGACTTCACCACAGTGCAATGTATCAATGCAGCACAATTGCATTTGTACCCCGTGAATATGTAATTAACTGATGGGATACTAAAAGCATTCCTGCTAAAACAGAGAACAAGACAAGGATGTCCACAATTTCTACTACTATTTAACATTGGATTTTAGGTATTAGCCAATGCAGTTACACAAGAGAAAACAATTAGAGGCCTAAGAATTGGAAATGAAGAGGTAAAATTCTCCCCATTTGCAGGTGAGAAATCTGGACACCTCAAGTGAATTATTGCTATAACTGATGCAAATACAAAAAAATTCAGTAAAGAAGAAGAGTATAAAACTAACATAAGAAATGATAGTCTTTAGGACTTGTGTCTAAAATATAAATAACCTTTATATTTCAATAACGAAAGAGAAATAAACCAGTTTAGCCAGGCACAGTGGCACATGCCTATAGTCCTAGCTACTAGGAGGGCTGAGGTGGGAGGATCCCTGCAGCCCAAGAGTTCCAGGCTGCAGTGAGCTATGATCCTCTGCCACTTCACTGCAGCCTGGGCAGTAGATAGGGACCCCCGTCTCTAAAAAAAATAAAAATAAAAATAAACCAATTTAGAAATAGTCAAAAGATCTGAATAAACATCTCTCCAAAGAAGATATACAAATAGCTAATAAATACATGAAAAGATGCTCAGCATCATTAGTCATTAGCAAAATTCTAATCAAAACTGCAATGAGATACCACTTCACACCAGTTAGGAGGCTAGAATCAAAAAGACAATAACAACAGCTGTTGGCAAGGATATGGAGGCACTCAGATCTCTCCAATATGGCTGGTGGGAGTCTAAAATGGTGCGGTTGCTTTGGGAAACAGCTTGAGAATTCCTCAAAACGTTAAAGAAAAAAGTTACCGTATGACTCAGCAGTTTCATTCCTAGGCATCTGCCCAAGAGAAACAAAAATATATGTTCACACCTACTTGCAAATGAATGTGCATAGCAGCATGATTCATGCAGCCAAAATGCGGAAACAACCCAAAGTCTATCCACTGAAGAATGGATACACAAAATGTGAGGGGTGTGTCCATACAATGGGGTATTATTCAGCTGGAAAAAGGAATGAAGTACTGGTGTGTGCTGCAACGTGGATTAATGGTGAAAACATGCCCAGTGAATGGAATCAGCCGCAAAAGACCACAGGCAGTGTGACTCGGAACAGGCAGGTCTCTGGAGACAGGAAGCATTCCAGGGCCGGTAGAGCGGAAGGATACAGGTAACAAGGAGTGACTGCTGCCATGAAAATATTCTGAAATTAGGTAGTATTGATGGTTGCACAACTTTGTGAATATATTAAAAACCACCGAATTGTACACTTAAAACAGGTAAACTTTATGGTATATAAATGATAGCTCAATAAATCTACTAAGAAATTAATAGCCTTTATATGTGCACCCAATAACCAATTAGAAGATGATATGGAAGCAGAAATTCCATTGACAATAACAACAAAAATATTTGGAATAAGTTTACAGAGAAATGTTCAAAATATATTAATTTATAAGGAAACATACTCTAATACAATAGTAGATTTTGATTGTTCATTTTCCTGGTTTTCTCTAATACTTTTGTATATGTGCCTATAAATATATAATGCCTCCATTTTAACTGGAAACAAAGCCTGGAAAATGTATACTTTTTTTTTTAAGGTGCAGAAAATGAAATGAAAACCCAAAACATTCCTGACAATCTTACTTTTTTACAATTTTCTGATGAGTCTGTATTTATAAAAAGAATTATTATACTAAATATAATTGAGTATAATGATTTCTAATAATTTCTTCCTCAATTAGTATAGATCACAATATTATAGATAAATATAATTTATTTTTCTAATATCTTATTGTCATACTTTTGGTTTTCTTAAGAAAACCATCAGAGCCAATTTTTTTTTTTTAAGAAGAGAAAGAAATTCTACTTGGAGATCTGAAGTTCTCTTTAAAATATTTGTAAAAAAGTCTTTCCTTGACAGAGATGCTCAATGAACAAGTGAATGTCTTGTTTTTGCAGTCTCACTGTTAGAAACCAGGACCAGAGACCCACGAGAGCTTCCCATGAACTCAGAACAGATGATCTTCCAACCTGTGAAGAAAGGTAAAATCTCAAGTTTTTTAGCTCGCTAAACTAATGGAAATACCAACCTTTTTCTTTTCTTTGTACTGTATTGTTCTCTGTTTCTTTAATTGCAGTGTAGTAACATCAAATCATAATGTGGCATCACATTTCCCCCCGAGAGAACTCCTTTTAATTCATCGTGTGATGGGAAGAGAAACCGGTTCCATTATTATCCCTCGCCAATCACAAATACAGATTGGTGCTGCTTGACAAAACATGTTATTTTAGTTTTTTATAATATACTTTTTAAAATAACAGACCATAATAAAATATACATATTTGGGTTTTGGAAAAGTTTAAGATGCCCTTTTTCTCTTAACTGTAAATTTATACTAAATGGCTAAATGGTAGTATTTTTTAAATCTAAGTATTTGGGGAAAAAAATACATAAGTTACTTTACATAATACCAATTTAAAATTTTTTTTCCTTCCTACATTATCAATTGGTTTACTTTCACTTTACTATTCTTACACCAATTCTTGGTATTATGCCTTTATAATTGCAGACATTAGACAAATATCCTAAAAACATCGTGCAAAAAATTTTATATTAAATTGCTGCTTTTTGAGGGGAAAAAAACCGCTAGTAGTCCAAAAGGTCACTTAAATATTTTGTTCATTCTTGATCGTGTTTATCCTCGCCCAGATTGTTTTAAATACAGGAAACATGTTACAATCTTGCACAGTATATGAGTTTGTTAACAGCGGCTGGTTTCGTGTGGGCTTTGAGAACGTTGCCTCTGGAAGCAGAGTGTCTGCATCTCGTCCTGCCTGCGCTTGTCCTGCCTGAGTGACCTTGAGCACTTCACTTAGCAGCCACCTTCTGCCTCGCTCTCCTTATGTGTGCGGTGGGGATCACAATAGTTGGTCGGGCCTGAGCCAGTGAAGGGTTGTTGTGAATGTTGAATACGACAAGTAAAGCACTTGGAACAGAGCCTGGCAGGAGGCTCGATACATGTGGAGCTGTCTTTGTTCTCAGTTGTATCCAATTAATGATATAAAAGACTCTTAATCAAACTTAATGTCTTTTGATTCCAGTTCTACTTAGACTTTAATATTATACTTGCATTTGCCCTATACATCTTGCCCATCTACTTGTTTTTAACTTTTTTGGTAAAAATAGCATTATGTTGGATTTTGCCTTTTTGCCCTAGTTGGAGTCTCTGTTTTTAAATAGGGCATTACAATACAATTATATGGAGTCAATTATTTTGATCATTACTAATAGGATTAATCTTCCAGCAAATTCTTTGGTTGTCTTCTTGTAATATCCCTAATTATTTTCTTATTTTTTTCTTTTGTTTAATGAGCTATGCTTTCTTTGCTTTTAGGTTCTTCAGTAGTATGGAATGTATATATGATCTCTCTTTCGAGAACAAAATTCTACTACTGATTACCTTTAAGTTTTTCAAAATCGTTATTTAATATATATTTCTTGGGCTGGGCGTGGTAGCTCATGCCTGTTAATCCTAGCACATCGGGAGGCCGAGGTAGGAGGATGACTTGAGGCTAGGTGTTCGAGGCCACCCTGAGCAACATACTGAGAACTTGTCTCTACAAAAAATAAAAAAATTAGCCAGGTGTGGTGGCGTGTGCCTGTAGTACTAGCTACTTGGAAGGCTGAGGCAGGAGGATCACTTGAATCCAGGAGTTTGAGGTTACTGTGAGCTATGATGACACCACTGCACTCTAGCCAGGGTGACAGAGCACGATTGTCTCAAAAAAAAAAAAAAAAATTTAAAAAGACTGTGCTTTCTGACTCTAATACAATTAAAATAGAAGAGATAATAAAAAAATAAAATAAAAATCCTCATATGTTTGATATTTTTTAAATCACTTCCATGTAACTTCCAAGTCAAAGAATAAATCATAATAAAGTTTTTTTTAAAAAGAAACTATATAACTGATCTACATGAAAGTGTTACATATCAAACTGTGGGATGGAGGGAAAGCAGTAAGTAGGGAAAAATATATAGCCCTAAGCCCTTTTATATCAGAAAAGAAGACAGACTGATCACTAACAAGCTATGTGTCCAATTTAAGAATAAGCATGAAAAAGTCAAAGGAGGGAGATACTGATATATAAGCACAGAAATCAATGAAATAGAAAACAGAGACACAGTGAAGGATTGAGCAAGGCAAAAGCTTATTTTTAAAAAAGATAGATATCCTCTGCTGGTCAAAAAAACAAAGACAAGGCAACAACGAAATAATATTAGGAAGGAAAGCGAAATAGACATCCAGCAGAGATTGATAGTATGATAACACTAGGAACACGTTATGCCAATGAACTTGATAATTCACATACCCAAACAAATTTCTAAATAGGGGGAAATTACTAAAACAGAGTCAAGCAGAAGTAAAGGGTCAGAATAGTCCTGTAACTATTACACTATGTCAGTAATTAATAACCTTCTGTATTAGTTTGCTAGGACCACTGTAACAAAGTACCAAAAACTCAGTAGCTTAAAACAACAGAAATTTATTGCCTCACAGCTCTTGAAGCCAGAAGTCCCGAAGCCAGCAGGCAGCAGGGCTGTGCTTTCTCTGCACTCTGAGGGCGCTGGGGAGGCTCCTTCCCGTCTCTCCCAGCTTCTGGTAGTCGCCAGCAATCCTTGGCATTCCTTGGCTTGCAGATAGGCGCTCTGGTCACGCAGCCGTCTCCTCCCTCTGTCTTCCTGTTACCTCACCTCTGTGCATGTCTATGTCTGTGTCCAGATTTCTCCTTCTTACAAGGATATTAGTCATACTGGATGAGGTCTCACCCGCATGACCTTGACTTAGATAGATCTGCAACGACTTTATTTCCAAATAATGTCACATTCTGAGATATTGGGGCGTAGAACTTCAACATATCTTTTTAGAGGGACACAATTCAACCCATGCCATCTTTCTACAGAACAAACACCGAATCCACATGGTTTTATAGGCCAGTTCCACAAAACATTCCAGAAATAGCTCATTCCAAGATTATACAACTTTTGCATAACTACCCAGATATCTGCGAGGCCCACGTAATAGTGACGCCAAAGCTGATGAGGAGAGTACAAGGATGGAAAGTTAGGTGGGAACCCTACTCAGGAACTCTGGCCACGCATAACAACAAGCAGAAGACAATGTACAGTAAGCCATTTTTGTAATTTTTTTTTTAAATAAAGAATGCATTTTTCAGGTCTGGCATGGTGGCTGGTGGCTCATGCCTATAATCCTGGCACTTTAGGAAGCTGAGACAGGATCGCTGGAGCCCGGAGTTCGAGGTTGCAGCAGCTGTGATAGTGCCACTGCACTCCACAAAAAACACTCTTCGGGGTATATACATACCTTAAAAACCATGAAAAAGAGATAAAAGAGATATTAAGGATCATTGTTGGCTGGGTACAGTGGCTCACCCTGTAATCCTAGCACTCTGGGAGGCCAAGATGGGAGCATGGCTTGAGGCCAGGAGTTCAAGACCAGCCTGAGCAAGAGCGAGACCCTGTCTTCGTATTAAAATAGAAAAAAATCAACTGGGCATGGTGGCGCGTGCCTGTAGTCCCAGCTACTCAGGAGGCTGAGGCAGGAGGATCGCTTGAGCCCAGGAGGTTGAGGTTGCCGTGAGCTAGGAAGACCCCATGGTACTCTAGCCTGGGTGACAAAATGAGACTCTGCCATAAAAAAAAAAAAAAAAAAAAAAGGAATAGAAGTATCATTGATTTTTAAAAAGACTGTGTTTTCTGACCTCAATATAGTTAAAACAGAAGTAAAAAATAACTCCAAAAGGATATGCCCAAAGTCAAGTACAGCAGTTCCCTTGGGGTGGGGCAGGGGAGAGCAGCAAGTAGAAGCAGCACAAGAGTACACGCAGCTTTGTCGATGATGTTCTGGGTCTCAAGGTACATGGCACATTCATAAGTGCTCATTGTGCTGTCACCGTTTTAACTTGCATTCATGTTACATATTTCTTTTCTCTTTCTCAAATATTACATAATTTAAAAATATGTTAAATAGATACTTACAGACGGGCATGGTGGCTCACATCTATAATCCTGGTACTTTGGGAGGCTGAGATGGGAGGATTGCTTGAGGCCAGGAGTTTGAGGCTACAGTGAGCTATGATGATGCCACTGCACTCTAGTTTGGGTGACAGAACGAGATCCTGTCTCAAAAAAAAAAAAAAAGTAGACAGTTGCCCCATTGTTACTCTAGAGGTTTAGTGTCATCAAATCTGACTTAGTTCTGTTATAGGTGATTAGGAAATATTGGGTCAGATGGTTGTAGGATTTTTCTTTACTTTTAACAATTTAAAAAATATTGCAAGGTATGTCTAGTTGTAAACAAGTGTGTTCTTAGCAGTTATTCTAGCAGCTTGGTTTGCAAGCATTTTGACAGTAGCCATGAAATCCAGATAAACAATACGGAAGGATCATATTCATGTGTTTTTGCCAAAGACTTGAGGAAATGAGAACAGTTCTTTCCCTTCCTAAAGGGGCCTAAATGCATACATTTTTCATTCTCGGAGGAGAAAAGATACGTTTCTAGTGATGAAACTCAAACTAACTACCAATAACAATTCCCTCTTGCCCTCTCTCTCGATCTCCATGAAGCCCATCTCCTACGCTGGAAGAAGTCAACGCCTGGGCTCAGTCATTCGACAAATTAATGATCACCCCAGCGGGAAGAAATGCTTTCCGAGAATTCCTCCGAACAGAATTCAGTGAAGAAAATATGCTTTTCTGGATGGCCTGCGAGGAACTGAAAAAAGAAGCTAATAAAAACATTATCGAAGAGAAAGCAAGGCTCATATACGACGACTACGTTTCTATTCTTTCTCCTAAAGAGGTATGTGGCCACGAAAGGGCTTCCTCCCAGGAGGCCGTGGGCAGCACCGGCCCCTTCCGCGCTCGGCCGTGCCCGCCGTGCGCAGCGGCAGCCACTCTGAGACGGAGAAAACAGCTCTGTCCACGCTCACAGCATTCGAATCCCTTTGACTGGGGGCCCGCTGCTGGGCTCCAAGTGCCCCCTGAAACCTGTGGAAAATGGTGTGCATTTTTCTGGAAAAAGTATCCATAATTTTCATCAGATTCTCCCGAAGGGGGAGTCTATGCATTTTACTGTTAACACTGTTTATAAATATTGCACCCTATAGGCCTTCCTTGAAATCAAATCGCCCTGCTATTCTGAGCAGCATCTCTTTACAGGCTGCTTTACTTTCTGGGGTAACAGCACCGCTGATGTGATACCAACGCTGCAGCGGTTCTCCCCAGAGTATCGTTTCGTTGTATCAGAGACATTATCAGATGAGCGAAATTGGGCACATTCCCACCTCTCAGAGTGGCTTTTTTATTGTTGTTGTTTTTGACACGGAGTCTCGTTCTGGCGCCCAGGCTGGAGTGCAGTAGCCCCGTCATAGCTCACTACAGCTCGAACTCCTGGGCTCAAGTGATCCTCCCAGCTCAGCCTCCGGAGTTGCTGGGACTGCAGGAGGCACCACCACGCCTGGCTAATTTGTCTTATTTTTATAAAGGCTGAGGTCTCACTATGTTGCCCAGGCTGGTCTCACACTCTTGGTCCCCAGTGATCCTCCTGCCTGAGCCTCCCAAAGTACCGGGATTACAGGCCCGGCTTCTCAGAGGTTTTAGTTTCTTCAAATCTGAAATTTAGGAGGTTAGATCGTTCTCACAATTAAGTGCTTTGTAGCTCTAATTATACAGTCACTCGTTATTTCCTACCGTGTCCTGGTAAGAATGTAAGGTTGACAAAGCAGGGCCTCTCCTGCCAAGCAGCTCCCAGAGAAGTGGGCAGACAGACAGGGACCCCTGGGGACACGGCTCGTTCTCACAGAGGCCCAAGGGGTGCAGTGGAGACACTCGGAGAGGCCACGGATGGACGGAGGGTAATGAAAAGCATATGACCAGAAAGAAACACAGCAGGACAAGGACGTCCCAGAGGACAGACAGGACTAGATGGCGGCAGAAGGAGAGCGTGAGCCCGTCCAGCAGGACAAGCGCAGGGAGTCCAGTGGGCCAGGAGGGCAGGGCTCGCACCACGCCGTGAGGGCTGGTGGCAGGTGCCGGAGCAGACTTAGAAACGGTGCTCCAAGAGCATGGGCACCTTTGGGCACATGCTGAGTCGTCGGGATTTTTATCCTGGGAAAGCCCTTGATTTTAGCCTGCTGTGAGAATACCATGGCATTTGGATTTCTGGGTGACCGGCATGGCTGCAGAATGGCGTAGGAGTTGACTAAGGGCAGCGGACGTTAGAGGACTAATCCAGGAGCCCAAACCAGGCCAGCCGAGGAGACAAGACGGGAAGGGTTTGGTTTAAGGTGAACCCCAGAGTCTCAAATGACTCCCACGTGTCCGGCTTAGGCAGACCAAATGGGAGGATAGTTGACTGACTTAAGTTTGTGTTGCTAAGTTGGAGATACTAAGCTGACATCTTTGAATACCGAATGCAGAAAGTTATTTTCATTTTAGATTAATAAGCAAAAAGTTTTTGTCCTTTAATTTATGGCTTCCACATATTCTTATTTTGTCTGATTTTTGTTTTTGTTTTGTTTTGTTTTTGAGATGGGGTCTTGCTATGTTGGGTTTTTCTTAAGACAAGATTTTTCATCAGTGTCTTTTACAGCATTAATTCAACCAAAAAAATCTTAGCAAATTTATGAAGCAAAAATGATATAAGATGGCCCTTTCCTTCCCAACTTAGACATTATTTGAAGGTTAAAAGCTTGAAAAAGTTTCAGAGCATAGCCCAGGGGTCAGCTGAAGGTTGGAACCTCAGTTCCCACTGGTTAGCTGCATAGCACAGGGATATTTCTGACCCTCGCCCCACGGCACCTGCTCCCTCTTGCGGATGAAGGGGACATTACCCTGGAGATTTGGAGGGTGTGGGGGAAAGGTTATTCCAGACGAGAGAACAAAGACCAGATAGTTCTAGCTCCTTCCTTCTTTAATTCCAAGTGGTTCAGAACAGCTCCCCAGTGGAAGAGGGTGGAGCTGGGAATCGGTAGCAGCAGACTGGACACGGCCTCCGAGCCTGAGACTGCGGGCTTGATCCCGAGAGCACCCGCCAGCCAGCCCGGCTGTGGAGCTGGGCCCTCAGGGCGGGTTTGCACTTTGCCGCATGGCTGGAGGGGGGCAGGGCTTGGAGAGCGTGAGACGCCAGGAGACCAGTTAGGAGGCCGCTGCGCAGACCCAGCAGGAGACGGTGCATGACCGCCACAGGGGCTGGCGGAGAGGAGGGAAGAGGTGCCCAACCTACCAGTCAGCCTGGCGCCCGAGCCGGAAACCTGCCGCTGGCTCTGCTGGGCGGGAGCCTGGGGCCTCCAGGTCTTAGACCTCCTGTTACTAGTAAAAAGCAAGAAATAAGCCAGCAAATGCTACCTTTTTTCTTCAAAAGACATAGTGTGCTCATTTCAAAGAAGCAAAACAATGTTAGGGTTTTCTAAATCGCTGCGAGCATTTCTTGGAACTTGTCAAAAATGCAGATGTCAGGCCCCTCCGTAGCCCGACCGCGTCCGGGTGTTTAACAAGCCGCCGAGGCCGCTGGAGTCTCGGGATCCCGGTTCATTACGCTTTTAGCTTCTCTTTCGAGAGTTTGGGTGTTTGGATGGTCTTGTTCAGTTTGGGATTTTTAAAATACAAAACAAGCTACAGGAGCGTGGGATGGATTCACGAATTGCGCTTGCTTCCACTGGCAGGTCAGCCTGGACTCCCGCGTGCGCGAGGCCATCGACAGGAGCATGGCGGAGCCGTCGCGGCACGTGTTCGACGACGCGCAGCTGCAGATTTACACGCTGATGCACAGAGACTCGTACCCCCGCTTCATGAACTCTGCCCTCTACAAGGACTTGCTTCGGTCCTTATCCCAGAAATCAGCAGAAGCGTAGGGTTTCCAAATGTATGTATTATTAATAAAATAACAATCCAAGGACTACGTCTAGCGCAGGGAGTTTAGGGGTAGTGATGTCTTCTGCTGGAGCAATAGTGGGCTGTTCTAATATCAGATGCTTCCTTCAGCAGACAGCTCTCTATTCAGAGCGTAAACGCAGCCACCTTTAGTGATACTTCGCGGGGCGGGAGACGGCTGGTGCAGGAGACAGCGTCTTCACAGCTGCCGGCGGGTGGCCTGCTGTCCGCGGCAAAGGACACGCGAGAAGACTCCGCACCGCCTGGAGCACGCGCATCCCGGAGGGAACAGGACCTTTATTTGGGGGTCCGGTAACTGATTACTCCCCACCCCCGAAACGAGACATTGGGCTGTCTCTCAGCCTCCGGTCCCTCCGTCAGGCTCCACTTACTGGCGCCATCACGGGACGCAAATCCACTTTATAAAGATGTGACGGCTACTTGTAAAAATGGAATTCCACTTGATCTTCGCCTGTGTGTGTATGTAGACACGTGTGTGCGCGGGTCTCTCCAAGGTTAACGGAGGCGCTGTGCTCCTAAGGGGATCAGTCTCAAAGGTTTGGTGAGAGAAACAGTGCTTAGAAAATTCTTTTGTTGAAAAGAGGTACCGTTATTTTATTACCAGAATTCGTCACCCTGAAAGAATGAACTTTTAAGTTCACAACTTGGTCGTGTTCACAACAAAACTTTCAAATAAGCATATTTCCATTTTTATTATTGAAAGAAATATGGGCATTTTCACTCTTAAAAAAATAAAGCACAGGAGTTTTATCTCAATCTTAATTTTTTTAATATGTAAATGTTTAGGAAATGGAAGATTAAGTGGGGGTTCATGAAGCACAGCAAGTAGCTCCCAGACTAGGGTTCTGTCTTTAGATGCCACTATTTTTATAATAGGTAAATAGAATAATTTCTTAGCTTACAGGTAAAAATCCTGGTAGACCTGAACCATTCTGAAGAAACCCATCTCTACGATGGATGGAAAACACAGTTGAAATCCGGAATGATTTTCGTGGACTGCAAGTTACTTTGCAGGAGGCCGGCGCCAAGCTCCGGCCCTCGTGGGGCGCTGTCCTCCCGACGGCAGGCCTGTGTCGTCATGGCTCGACTCAAGCCCCAAACCTACGCACGCCCTCTCCCTCGTTCTCAGTAAACCAACTCACCTCCTGCTTTACTAATGAAAATGTGTCCCTCAGCCCCCCAACTCCCGGTGCAGCCCGTGAACATCCACAGACCAGCATCTCTTCTCGCCTCCTGCAGTTCAGTCCCAGAGCAGGGCGTGTTCTTTCCTCCCTTTCAGCGTAGCAGTCCCTTTCAAGTGCCATCGAGTTCTTACCTTCCAATCTCGTTTTCCACTCTGCAAAGCGGATATGCTCTCAGTGAAGACATGAGCCCTGTCTCCTAGCAGTTCACAGGCAAGTGAGGCAGACAGACACGTCAGTGGCAACTGGAACGTGGCGTAGCCGGCGCCACAGCAAGGGAAGACCGAGCTGTGGGAGTCCTGAGGGTTGGGGAAAGATCTGGGCAGGGGTGGCACCAAAGCCACAGCTGCGGACAGGAAGAATGTATGCGTGGGGCAGGGAGGGCCCTGGAAGGGGAGGCGTCCATAACTGAAGCGATGCCAAATAGCCCGATGATGACGCGCTGAGCGTGAGGCGACCGTAAGACACACGCAGACACGGAGGGACCCAGGGGGTGAGAGCCGGGGCGGGAGGACCGGTTTGGGATTTTTCAGCACCGACGAATGTGATGGCCTGGAGAGTTACAGCACGGAAAAAGAGCTGAGGCTAAATCCTCGCAAGGATGGACAGAGAAACAGGAGTCCCAGAGGAGATTTAGAGAGATCCGCCTCCTCCATACAGGGAAGAAGGTCGGAGCGCGGGCACGGGGCAGTGAAGGACTAGGCGCGCTTCAGGGGGCGGTGGGCAGCAGTGGTGAAGCAAACGTGCCTGCCCACATTTCCCTCCCTCCCGTCAGCTTCCCCTGGGCTCTTCCCCACACCCAAGCTTGGATTTCCCAGCTGAAAACAAACCTGCATCGCTGATGGCCCCAGGGTTTGGGCTTCAGCTTGTTTTTCGTACTGGTCTGTATGCGCTCCCCTGCTTCTCCTGGCCCCTCACTGTTTAAAACACCTGCCAATTAGGAATGTAAATTAGTGTAGCCACGATGAAGAACAGCATGGAGGTTCCTCAAAAAACTAAAAATTAGAACTACCGTAGGATCCAGCAGTGGACCCAAAGAAAGGAGTCCGTGTGTCAGAGGCGCCCGCGCCCCGGTGCTCACTGCAGCTCCATCCCCGACGGCCACGAGTGGGACAACCTAAGTGTCCATCACAGATAAATGGATAAAGAAAATGTGATACACGTGCACAATGGAATATTATCCAGCCATAGAAAGAATGAAATCCTGTCATTTTCAACAACATGGATGGAACTGGAGAAGATTATGGTAAGTGAAATAAGCCAGGCACAGAAAGACAAATCTCACATACTCTTACTCCTGTGTGGGAGCTAAACATTAAAACAACTGATCTCGTGGAGACAGAGTGGAACGGTGGTTCCCAGAGGCTGGGAAGGGTAGTAGGGAGGGGGATAGAGTGGGGATGGTTAACGCGTGCAAAAATACGTCTGATATTAGCTAGCATAACAGGGTAACTGTAGTTATCAATAAGTTATTGTATATTTTAAAATAACTAAAATAGTGGAATTGGAATGTTCCTAACAAAAAGCAATAATAAGTGCTTGAGGTGATGGATACACCAACTACCCTGATTTATTACACATTGTCTGTATCAAAACATTTCACATGTACCCCACAAATATGTACAATTATTTGTACCCATAATTTCTTTAAAATTAAAAAGGACACAAATCAAGCACTGCAAAAAAACATAAATTTATTTTTTTAATTAAGAAGATTTTAAATAAGAAGAACTTTCATGAACAAGTTACACATTGGTAATTACCATAAGGCTTTATTGATCCAAAAGTATTTGCCACCCAAAATAAGTCACTGTGTAAATTTAAAAATAAAAACAAATAAAATACCTACTAATATACTGATGGTTACCAAATTGGGATGTAGTCTGGACTTTCTCCTGAACTTGAGAACCAGCTGCCAGCTCCAGGGCAGATGTGTGAAGTGCCACATCCTGACCCTGACTCATCGCCCACCGCTCCCCTGCCCCAGCCTGGCCGTGCCTGCCTCCTGTGGCCCCGCCCGTCACCTGAGCTCATATCTGGGTGCTCACTTCCACTCTGCCCTCTTTCTCCTCTCAAACACAATCACCCAGCCTTGCCAGGGTTGCTTCCCATATACTTCTCGTGTGTCTCTTCTCTTTCCTTCTTCTGGCCCCATCGTCACGTTTGTGTCACTGCCCAAAGAGCCTCCTGCACCCAGCCTCGGCCCATTCAAGCCCATCCTCCAAAATGCCACTGGGCGAGCTCTCCCACGCACAAATCTGCTTGTCGCCGTTCTGCCACTCTTTAACATCTTTCGGTAGTTCCCAACTGCCCAGAGTACAAATACCAAGTTCTGGCCCTGTGTAGAAACAAGGGCCTCTGTCATCAGGCTACTGGCTCCCTGGCCAGCCCCGATTTATTTATTATTATTTTTTATAGAAGTTTTTAAAAATAAATCAATGTATTCTGATGTCGTGACATGATGGCCCAGTGCTATATATCAAGGTAGCAAAAGTGAAGATTCCTGCTACTTTTATATAAACACTGTAAATGACAGTACACTTGCATTCGACTTCACAAGAAATTATCTTCAGGTCCATGAAGATTCTTTGACAGCTGTAACGCCTTTCAAACAGCAAAGATGTATGTATACTGAATGAGTAGACAAGGAGAGTCTAATAATTGAGCTGCACTCTAAAACCACAGTGAAGAGAAGGGAATACAATGGCAGTATGGCCAGCTTGCTGAACAAAAAACCCGTCTTTTAGTCATTTCATGAAAATACAGCATATATCAAAATTGGAGTATTGTAGGGAAATGGAGCCATAAGGAGAAACACAAATTAGAAGCTTGAAGCAGTGAGACGGAAAGAAGCCGTGGATGTTGAGTCCTGCAACTGTCTGTGTGCGGAACCTCCTCCGCACAGTGCTGCCCATTGACTAAAACCAGAGCTCCCTGCTTGTACAGGTGGTGGGGGCGGGACTTGCACCATTGCTGTGGGTCAGAGCAGCAGTGGGCTGGAAGAGTGGCATCGAGTGGAGGCTCTCTGAGGCCGTACACCACTGCCTTCTACAATCCCGCAGGTCACACTCCCCAAAGCTGATGCTCCCTTGGAAAGGTTAAAAAAAAAAAACAAAACTCAAGGATATTTAAAACAAGCAATGGAAACCTGAAGCTCTGACGCTCTAACACTCTAACACTCTCCGCCCCACCACGAGAAATGTTCCACTTGGTTACAACAAATAGACTGCGTCCTATCACATGGACGACATCCTGCATTTTTGATGTAGGATATTTCTCTACAGAAATCAGGTTGAAAACAAGATTCTTTTCTTCCAGGCTGGGTGTGGTGGTTCACGCCTGTACTCCTAGCACTCTGGGAGGCTGAGGAGGGAGGATTGTTTGAGCTCAGGAGTTTCAGACCAGCCTGAGCAAGAGTGAGACCCCCGTCTCCACTAAAAATAGTAAAAATTAGCCGAGCATGGTGGCACACGCCTGAAGAACTGAGAGAATCTGTGAAGTCTTCCCTCTCTGGAAATAATGGTCAAAAGCATAAATTACATTAAGTGGCTTCATTGTCCTCAGGCCAATGTTTAAAACCTGAGCTCAGGTTGGTTTTGAACTCCTGAGCTCAAACAATCCGCCCGCCTCGGCCTCCCAGAGAGCTAGGATTACAGGCGTGAGCCACCGTCCCCGGCCTGTTTTTTTTTTTGATACAAGGTTCTACTCTGTCACCCGGGCTAGAGTGCAGGGGTATCATAGCTCATTACAGCTTCAAACTCCTGGGCTCAAGCGATCCTCCTTCCTCAGCCTTCTGAGTGGCTGGGACTACAGGCACAGGACACCACATCTGGCTGATCTTTATACTTTCTGTAGAGACGGGGTCTCGCTCTTGCTCAAGGCTGGTCTGGAACTCCTAGCCTTAAGCCTTAAGCCTCCTAGCCTGAGTCCTCCTGACTCAGCCTCCCAAAGTGCTAGGATTATAGGTGTGAGCCACCTTGCTTGACCTATTGGTTCTTCAAGGAGAATT
>CAUYSK010009615.1:0-13930 GCA_963575035.1 Avahi laniger
AAGTCATAGGTTCTTTGAAAAAAACAGAGGTAGAGGTCAGCTGGAATTTGAGATCTTGATAGAGCACCTCTTATATTTTCCTGGATAGAGCTGGAACCCATTCTACTAAGTGAAGTATCCCAAGAATGGAAAAATAAGCACCACGTGTACTCACCAGCAAATTGGTTTCACTGATCAACACCTAAGTGCACATATAGGAATAACATTTATTGGGTGTCGGGTAGATGGGAGGGGGGTGGAGGGGATGGGTATATACAAACATAATGAGTGCGATGCGCACCGTCTGGGGGATGGACACGCTTGAAGCTCTGACTGGAGGAGGGGCAAGGGCAATGTAACCTAAACATTTGTACCCCCATAATATGCAGAAATTAAAAGAAAACACAAAAAATTTAAAAAAGACATTATTGTGACTTGTTTCATTGTTTCAAATATACATTAGGGGTGCATACTTTAAAGGAAGAAAATTAGTATCTAACATAGTTTCTCTCTTAACTATTAATGTAATTTCAAAACTTATTTGTGGAATTATGGGGGCGGAGCATGATACTTTAAGCTTATTTAGCAAACATTTGTTGCTGTCCTCTGTGCCAGACACTGTGCTAGGTTATGGTAAAGAATGAACACAATATTGAATCTGCCCTAATGGGAGATACATACATACTAGGGGAAAACAAAAACGTTTCAAGTAACTCCAAAGTTAGCTCGTCCAGAGACATTTCTTTCAAAAAGCATGAACATTTGCAAGTCTACATGGGGAACTCCATGAATTTGGAGACCGTTGTCCAATAAACAAACAACTCAGGCTTTATAGTGCATCCAAGTTACCAACGCAGTTCATTCTATTTTGAATCAGCTCACTGCGAGGTAGTAAGTTCTCCTATAAGGGACTCATCCTGCACAGTTCCTGAGTGCTTGAATTTTCTCTTTCTTTTATCACCCTTATCCTCACTTGCACAGAAGCTGAAAAAAAGTTCGCCCGTGACCAAAATTTGAGGATGACAATTTGGGATTACACAACAAATAACTATACAGAAGTATGGTCACTCTGTAACACACATAAGAATAAAGAACAGTGGGAACCCAGGAGAGAGGGCAATTCATTTTGCCCTAGGGACTTGGAAGAAGAAGAGTTGGCAAAAGCTTCATAGAAGAGAAAATATTTGAACTGTCATTTGTCCTCTTCCTTTATTCTTAGGTGATATTTTAAATTATATTCTCCCTTCTGGGAAATTAAAAATAACATATTTCCTATTACAAGAGAAACACGTATTTATAGAAATTGGAAAATCACCATAACAGTTCAGATTCCAGTCCTCCACTGTGCATGGATGAAGCTTACAAGAAAACTGTCAGTAATATTGAGTACAGAAGGTTTAGAAGCCAGTAATGAAGACAAACATTTGTTATCATAAGGCTTTTAAAAATAAAATGCGAAAGTTGGAAGAGGAAGAAAACTATTCAGGAAACTAATTCTTCTAGAACTCTTGTGAACCTCAGTCTAGACTTGCCAGAGGATTTTCGCTAGGTTATGGATTTTAGGTGTTTTCATTAAGGACTGTCTGGGATAGAGCTTTATTCCTACTGTACCCCAGAAGGCAGCATATAGTCACTGATTCACTCTCCACATCCCTTAAGCTTGCATGACTTAATTTCTTTCTTCCCATTAAATTAGAATAAAAAATCTCTTATTAGTTTCCTCAAAGGGTTTTGGAAAGATAAAGGAAACTGTCAAATTTTAAGAGTGTCATAAACCTTAGAGACACACATGGCAGTCAAATATTAGAGATGATGTCTAATGATATCATTTTTAAAAATGTCTTTCATTATGTTGCCATGTCCTGAAATCCCATTAAAGCATAACAGATGTGGGTTTGGGATTTTACTAAATTAAAAATTTGTAAAAAAAGGAGGTAAGGAATGATGATTTCCTTGATTTTCATTATTGTTCATTCCAAATTCCAGGAAAAGTAAAATATTAGTCTAGATGCACAGATAGATGATTCTATTTAATAGGAGCTAAGTCAAGGTGCTTAGAATTTAGCAAGACTGATGAAAAAAAAATCAGCAATCAAAATCTCAAGTTTCCCATTGGGAGCACTATCTGTGCTGCCCCGCAAAATGTTTCTAGGTCTCCACCTTTTATACTTAGAATCATCAACATTGCTGAAAACATTTTAAAGGTATTACTTATCTAACCTACTGTCTTAATTAGTTATGGTACACATCTCAGGAGAATCGGAAGGGGATGGGTATCAGGAACACCTCTTTGATGACAAGAAACCAAGTGATTAAAAGAGAGGTGATTTGTCCCAAAGCATCTAAAAGGCAGATTGGAAATGACAGCTAGACTCAAGTTTGGTTCAGCCTGAATAAAGAAAAATGCCACCTAATTCGTCAACACCAAAATATTCGCCTTCACCTACAAAATGATTTTTTTTCTGGCATGTTTTTTTTTTTTCCTTCGTTCAGCCTCAGAGATAATATTAATGATTACCGGCAATGGTAGTGAAAGCCAAGCTTAATCACCATAATTGACAATTAAGTTGTGTAACAACACAGAGACAGGTGATTTCACACAAGGCTAATGAAAATGGGCTATTAAAATCCACACACGTTTGGCAGCAATTATGAGCTCCTGGAGCCATTTGCTTTGAAATGTGCACATTTCACAGGCGGCTGCCTGCCAACAAGAAAATTCTGAGCAGGACCCAGAAAGCAAGAGCAAAAGACAGAGTTGCCAGAGGTTCCTGTAAGTGCCATTTCCTTTCAGTGGCTTGCTGAATCTTTATCATTACATGCCTGGTATCTTAAAGCCAAAGAAAGATGCAAAGTTCACAGATCTTGAGAATGACAGACACCCCATTTTCCTAAGGAACCACAATGGAATTGACAGAGGACAAGGGAATGACTACTAGCAAATGCAGTGGGGAAGGAAGCAAAGGAGACCTCATGGAGTGAGTGCTGGCCATGTGGGAGAGAGCTGGAGGCTGGATTTCCTATCTAGATATACTGAAGACCCTTATTTTAACAGTTTTCACAAAATGTGAAATGGAAGTAATAATCCCTACTTCCCAAGTATGATAGAATAGTTAAATGAGTTCAGTTCCTCAAAAGGTAACTTGGATTCAAAAGGTGAGGTTACTTTACTGCAGTTTTATGCATTTCCTAGTTCCCCATTACGACTCCTTTATACTCAGTATGTCACCATTCTGCTCAAAGCCCCACCCACTCTTTTAAGTCCATACTATCTGGATATACCAGTTAGTAAGGAAAGTTAGTCAACTCTTTTTTAATGACAAGAAACCAAATGACAAAGAGCAGTGACAATTTGTCTCAAAGTAGTTTGGGAATGACATCTGTATTCAAATACAACAGTACAATCTTGTTTCTTATCTGCTCTGATAATCTCTGTCTTTTAATTGGTGGATTTAGACCATTCATATTTAAAGTGTTATTGATATTGTTGAATTAAAATCTATGTTTGTAATTGTTTTCTATTCATTGTACTTGTTCTTAATCTTCCCCACTTTTTCTGCATTTTCTTGTCTTATGATTCCATTTTATCTCTTCTGTTAGCATATCAATTATACTTCCTTTTCAATTTTTTAAGTAGTTGCCCTATAGTTTGCCATATATATTTACAATTAATATGTCTACCTCTTCATGTATAGTGAAGTACCGTATAATAAAGCATTTCCAATTCTTCCCTCCCATCTCTTCTGACATTGCTGTCATTCATTTTCCTTGTCTATATGACATAATCACACAATACATTGTCACTGCTATTACTTTAAACAATTATCTTTTCAATTAGGGTTAAGAAAGACAAAGCATTTTATTTTACCTTCATTTATTCCTTCCATGAAACTTTCCCTTTCTTTCTGTAGATACATGTTTCTGACTACTTCATTTTCTTGTTCCATGAAGGACTTTTGTAGTATTTCTTGCAGGGCAGATCTGCTAACATTAACTTCTTTCAGTTTTGTTTGTGTGAGAAAGTCTTTAGCTCTTCATTTTTAAAGGAAAATTTCAGTGGATGTAGAATTCTAAGTTGGTGGATTTGTTTCTTTCAACAGATTGAATATTTTACCCCATTCTCTTCTTGCTCGCATGATTACTGATGAGAAGTCATCTGTAATACTTTTTATTTTTTCTCTATAGGTAAGTTGTTTATTCCTCTGGCTTTTTGGAAGAGTTTCTCTTTGTCTTGGCTTTCTGAAGATTGAATATGTTATGCCTAGGTACAGTTCATTTGGTATTTATTCTGCTTGGTATTCCCTGAGCTTACCGAATCTGTAGTTTAGTGTCTGTCATTATTTTGGAAAATTCTTGGTGATTTTTATTTTAAATGTATCTTCTTCTCCATTCTCTTTCTTCTCCTTCTGGTGTTTCAGTTATGCATGTTATACTTCTTGAATTGTTTCACAGTTCTTAGATTTTCTATTGTGGGTTTTTTTTAATTCTATTTTGTCATTGCATTTTCATTTTGGGAGTTTCCATTAACCTATCTTCAAGTTCATGGATTCTTTCTTCAGCCATGTTCAGTCTACTGAGCCCATCAAAGTCATTTTTTTTTAATTTCTGTCACAGTGTTTCTTTATTTCTAGCACTTCTTTTTTCTTCTTTCTTAGAGTTTCCATCTTTCTGCTTGCATTACTAATCTGTTCTTATATCTTGTCCACTTTTTTCATTAGAGCCATTAACATAGTTATTTTAAATTTCCAGTCTAAAAATAAAAAATAAAAACTTGTATCATATCTGAGTCTGGTTCTAATGCTTATGTTGTCTTTTTAAATTGTGGTTTTTTCCTGTTTTTTAAGTTGATTTGTAATTTTTTTTTTTGATAGCCAGATGTGACATACTGAATAATATGAACTGAGGTAAATAGGGCTTTAGTGTGAGATTTTTTTGTTTATCTGGCTAGGAATTAGGCTGTATTTAGTGTTTGATGTACCTGTAAGTGTCAGAGCCTTATAATCTTTAGTTTAAAATTCTCTCTTTTTTTAGTGAGCAGAAGTCCCTACGCTGTAACTTCCAAAAAAGGTTTTTAGCCATTTTTTTCTTCATTATGTGAGACAGGATGACTAGAGTTGCCTGGAATTGTCTAACTGCCCTTATGTTTGATGAGATAAGGCTCTGTCCAGTAAAATCTTTTCTTTTGAGGGTAGGCCTTTGTTATGAAAAACAGAACACTCTGGGCTTATTTCATAAGGGTTACTTTCCCTCTTTCCCCTGCCCAAAGCACAAAGAGATTTTTTTTTATCCCATCTTTACTGTGAGAAGCTGGTTTAGCTCTTAGAGGTAAAATCATGAAAGTCGAAGGGGTCCCCCTAACTTTGGGATAGAGTTTTTAACTCCCAACCTAATTTGCAATCAGCCTCTAACTATTTGTCAATAACTATTTAAGTGTTCCTATCAGTTATTGACTTCAACAATTTCTGCTCCTGGTAAGTTGAGAGTCGCTGTATCCACCCATCTCTCTGATTTTCGGGGTGGTGGTTTGCTCTGTGACCTCAATTCTCTGGATCTCAGAAGAGTTGATGATTTTTAGTTTGTTCAGCTTTTTTCTTGTGAGGATGGGAATGATGACTTTTAAGCTATTTACATGTCAGAGTAGGAGTGGGGGACCACAAAATTATCTTAAGCAAATGCTGAGTCCATTCTTATGAGACTGTTCTAGTGTATCACTGAGTTGGGAGATTGATTTAAATCTTGGCTTGATCTCTCATTAGCAGTGTGATCCAAGGGTTATTACTTAACTTTTTAAAGCCTTGCCTCTTACCTCAAAGAGAAACTAGAGGGTATTATGAGAGATTCCCTCAACTTTCTGTCCCTAACTTCTACCTGCTTGACTATAACAACACACCAAAGGAAGAGAAGTCCTTTCTGTCTAAGGCTGACCCCTCCTTGTGTGCTCTAAATCTCACTACTTT
The DNA here is from genome assembly GCA_963575035.1 of Avahi laniger. Lineage (NCBI taxonomy): Eukaryota > Metazoa > Chordata > Mammalia > Primates > Indriidae > Avahi > Avahi laniger. The sequence goes on from CAUYSK010009615.1 coordinate 5,937, forward strand.
CCATCTCTCTCAGGGACTCTAATCCATCAATTATTCCTCCTTTCTCTCTTACCTTCAATCACTGCGATTCTATTGGATTTTCTCATTCTGCATTTAGAGAGCTCAAATTCCTCCCATATTAAAAGTTGAAAGCAGGATGTGGGGAAAAGAGCATTCTCATAATTTGCTGTTGGGAGTATAAATTGGCATTTCCTTTCTGTAAAAAAAAAATTGGCAATAGGAATCAAGGCTTTACAAGTAAATGCATAATTTGGTTTATCAGTTTTAGTTCTAGCAATGTATACTTAGGAGATAATCTGATATATATATTTATATGTATACCTGTTTTATAAAGATGTTCATCACAACAATATTTATAATAGAGAAAAACTAGAAACAACTTAAATACTCAGCAGTAGATTTGTTTAATTAATTATATGTCATTGAAGTCACAGTGTTGAAGAATTTAATAGAGAAAATATTTACAAAACATTCAGTGGAAAAATGCAGATTACAAAATAATATATTTGAAAATAATAAAACAGCATGTGTATACATGTTTGCTAAATTGTGTATATGTCACACACAAACACACCCCTACTTAGAAAAACATTAGAAAGGTATATCTCCCAGTGGTTACTTCTGAGTGAGGAATATGATGATTCTTATTTTTCTCATTATGTTTTACTTTACTTTCTTTACTTACCATAATTAGTGTAAGTTGCTTTACATTTAACCCTTGACATTTCTTTCTAGCTGGTATGCACAAAAGAAAAAAAACTGGAAGGACCCAGGGAGGTGATGGAGTAGGCAGTGGTAGGTGAGAAATTTCCAGAAATGAGATAGCTAAGTTCTGATCCACAACAACCTATTTCCTCATTCTCTTTATATTAATAGCATTTAAAAATTTTTGTTTGTGGACCACTTAAAGAAGCAAGATATGTTACACCCCATATACCCCCTCCATCCCATTTTTGAACAAAAAACTTGGTAATAACAGATTTGAAATGAAAAAAAATGCTACTATAAACATCTTGCTAGTAGCTTTTATTTACTTTACAAGTATAGAATATGCATATAAATCAAGGCCCTAGAGATTTAAAATTCATTTATAAATTATATTATATTTACACTGAGTTTATACTATAACTTTTGTCTTTATAGGTAGAACACTGACCTTCAAGTTCACTAATTCTCTCCTCAGCAGTGTCTAATTTACTGATGAGCCCATAAAGTTGTTCTTCATTTATTTTTCAGTGTTTTTGATTTCTAGCATTTCCTGTTGATTGTTTCTTAGAGTTTATGTCTCCTCCCTTACCTTACCCATCTGATCTTATATGTTTTCTGATTTTTTCATTAGAGTCCTTAATCTGTTAATCATAGTTATTTTAAATTTACTTTTTGATAATTTCAAAATCTGTATCTCCTCTGAGTCTGCTTTGTCTCTTCAGATTTTTTAATTTTTTTTTTTTGTCATTTCTGTTGAAATCCAGACACAATGGATTGGGTAATAGGAACTGAGATAAAGGCCTTTAGTTTCAGATTTTATTTTAGTCTTGACTGGAAGTTGGGCTATTTAATGTTTATGGTAGCTATAGGTGCCAGAGACTTCAAATTCCTCTGCGAACTTTTTTCTTGTCTCCTCCTTAAATATTGGCTGCACCTTGCAGCCCTTTCAGCTGTAATCTGTTGAAATCAGTATTATATTGAAGCCCTGTTAAATGCAGTGGTAAGATATAGGGGAGGAGAATCAATCTCAATCTTTTAGTCGACCTGTGTCCCTGGGCTGTGACCTTCACAAGTATCTTTTAGCTTCCCCTTAGGTGAGACAGAAAGGCTAGAGGTGACTGTAGTTGTGTAAATGTTCTTTTCTCCAGGTGGCATAAGGCTCTGATAAAGTTTTTGCCCTCTTGGAGAGCAGGTCTTTATCACAGAGAATGTTTGGGGCATGTTCCAAAATGGTTACTTTTCCCCTCCCCTTACCAGAGCCACGAGGACATCTTTTCCTGGCTCTTCACCATGAAGACCTCGTGTGATTCCTAGAGGTAAAACCCATGGAAATGTGGGGAACCTGAGACTGTGGCCTCCAGGAGTTTTTAATTCACATCAGATCACCCTCAGCCTCCAACAATTCATCCAAATTACTATTTAAGGATTTCTAGCAGCTTATGGCTGCAGAGGATTCTGTCTCAGGTAAGCAGATCTCGGCTGTGATTTTCTGTTTTTTGCCTCTCTCTGGATTTCACTTGTAGCACATTACCCTACAACCTTAATTCTCTGAGTCCAAGAAAAGTCACTGGCTTTTTTAAGTTTTTTTAAGTTTTAAGAATGGGAGTGATAATTTCTGAGCTCTTTACCTATCAGAGGTGAAATTGTAAGTCCAGTGTCTTTAATTTTAGTTAATTTAAATTTAAGTATGAAAACTGATATTCAAATCAGCTATCAGAAAGTTTTATGTATGTTTGTAACAATTGGACATGGGAATCTATTTTTTCAACTATATATTAAGTCCATATATAGATCATGAGCTTTCAATGAAAATTTACCATTCAAATTGAAATGTGCTGAAAGTGTAAAATTCACACCAGATTTCCAAAGCTTAGTATGAAAAAGAATGTATTGATATCCCATCAATATTTTTTGGTGTAGACTGCATATCGAAATGATATTTTGAATATATTGGGTTAAATAATATTGTTAATATTGATTTTATCTGTTTATTAGGTTTTTTCTTTTTTTTTTTTTTTTATTTCAGGGTATTATGAAAGTACAAACATTTTGGTTACACTTTATGTCTTTGCCTCACCCAAGCGAGGATTAGAGGCATGACCTTCCCCTCTACAATGCTCACCGTGTCCTTTAGTTGTCGGTTTACCCCCCAATCCCTCTAATCCCTGGAGAGTATTACTGCCATGTGAGCACCCTAGTGTTCATCAGTTAGTACCAATTTGATGGTGAGTACAAGTGGAGCCCATTTTTCCGATCTTGTGATACCTCACTTCGGATAATGGGCTCGAGTTCAATCCAGGAAAATTTAAGAGGTGCTAGATCACTGTCGTTTCTTATAATTGAGTAATATTCCATTGTATACATATGCCAAATTTTAATAATCCACTTACAAATTGACGGGCACTTGGGTTGTTTCCACATCCTTGCAATAGTGAATTGTGCTGCCATAAACATTTGAGTGCAGATGTCTTTATTATAGAATGTCTTTTGTTCCTTTGGGTAGATGCCTAATAGTGCTATTGCTGGATCAAATGGTATTTCTATTTTTAGCTGTTTGAGGTATCTCCAAATTCTTTTCCACAGAGGTTGCACTAATTTGCAGTCCCACCAGCAGTGTAAGAGTGTTCCTATCTCTCCACATCCTTGCCAGCATTTGTTGTTTTGGGATTTTTTGATAGAGGCCAATCTCACTGGGGTTAGGAGATATCTCATTGTGATTTTGATTTGCATTTCTCTAATGTTTAGAGATGTTGAGCATTTTTTTATATGTTTGCTGGCCATTGTTCTGTCTTCTTTTGAAAAGTTTTTGTTTATTTCCTTTGCCCATTTGTTGATGGGGTTGTTTGATTTTTTTCTTGTTGATTTTTTAAAGTTCTAGATAGATTCTTGTTATCAGCCCTTTATTGGATGTATAGAGAGCAAATATTTTCTCCCATTCTGTAGGCTGTCTATTCGCTCTAATGATAGTTTCCTTGGCTGTGCATAAGCTTTTTAGTTTGATCAGATCCCATTTATTTATTTTTGTTGCTGTGGTGATTGCTTTGGAGGTCTTCTTCAAGAATTCTTTGCCTAGGCCGATGTCTGAAAGGGTCTTCCCAACCCATCATCATTTAGAATTCTTAAGGTTTTATGCCTTAGGTTTAAGTCTGTTATCCATTCTGAATTGATTTTTGTGAGAGGTGAGATGTGGGGATCCAGTTTCATTCTTCTGCATGTAGCTATCCAGTTTTCTCAGCACCATTTATTGAAAAGAGATTCTTTTTCCCAGTGTATATTTTTGTCTGCTTTGTCAAAGATTAGATTACCATATGCTGATGGTTTCATCTCTGGATTCTCAGTCCTATTCTGGAGGTCTGTGTCTCTGTTCTTGTGCCAGTAGCATGCTGTTTTAGTTATTATAGCCTTGTAGTACAGCTTGAAGTCTGGTAGACTGATACTTCCCAGTTTGTTCTTTTTACTTAAGATTCCTTTGGCTATACGAGGTCTTTTCTGGTTCCATACAAAGCGTAGAATTCTTTTTTCTAGATCTGTAAAGAATGATGATGGTACTTTGATAGGGATTGCATTAATTCTGTAGATCACTTTAGGTAGTATGGACGTTTTAATGATATTGACTCCACCAATCCATGAGCAAGGTAGATTTTTCCATTGTTCATTAGGTTTTTAATGTGGCTACCAGAAAATTTCAAATTACATATGTGGCTAACATACTTTCATTTGTCAGCACTGCTCTATAGTTTAAAATATGTATCTTTGATTTATTAAAATCTACCTTTAAATAATGTTATAATATTCACATATAATTTGAAGCCCTTAAAATAGTATTTCCATTCCTTCTCCTGTCCTTTGGGCTATTGTTGTCATATATTTTACTTCTACATGTTATGAATCATACACTAAATTATTATTTTGATCTCAGTCAATTATCCATGAAAGACCTTACAAATGAGGGAAAAAGTATTTTTTATATATCAACATATATACTGTTTCCAGCACTCTTCATTTCTTTGTGTAGACACAAATTTACAAGTTACATCATTTTCATTTTGCATAGAGAATGTTATTTAACATTTCTTATAATGTGGGCCTACTTATGCTTAATTTTCTCAGCTTTCATTTATCTGAAAAAATGTTTTTATGTAGTCTTTATTTTTGAAGAATAATTTCACTGGATAGAAAATTCTAGGTAGATGGGCTCCTTAAATTTTGTACCCCCCACTTAAAAGTTGCTACTGCATTGTCTTTGGACTTACTTAATTTTGGATGAGAAGTCTGTAGTAATTCTTATCTTTTTCCAATTTGTCTACAATGTTTTCTCCAGTTGCTATATATGTACAGTGTCTTTTTCTAACTAATCAGTTTTCTAGTTTTAAATAATTTTATTGTGGTATGTCTTGGAGAGGTTTGGTATGTGTGTGTGGGGGGGTGTATGTGTGTATCTTACTTGAAGTTCATTGAGTTTTTTGTTCTTTATAGTTTTCAAAAAGTTAGAAAAAAGAGCCATTACTTCTTCAAATGTTTTTCTGCCCCAATATGTCCCTTCTCTTCTCTTTCTGAGACACCAATTATGCATATACTATCTTACTTTAATATTCCACAAGTCACTGAGACTTTTTTTCTCACCTTCTTTTTCTCTTTGATGCACTTCAGATAAATTCTATTGCTGTCTTTAAGTTTAATGATATTTTCTTCTATAATCTCTGACCTGCTATTAATCATATCCAGGAAAATTTTTACTTTTGTTATTTTATTTGTCATCTCTAGGAGTTCTATTTTGTTCATATTTATATCTTCCATTTCTCTCCATTATGTTCATGTCTCTTTTACATTTTCAAACATATGAGTATATTTATTGTATCTGTTTCAACATCCTTGTCTGCTAATTCCATCATCTTGTTCATTTCTGAGTGTGTTCCTATTGTCTGATTTTTCTCCTGGCTATGGGGCATATTTTCCTGCCCTATGTGTAATGCTTTTTATTAGAAGCTAGATATTGTGAATTATAACTTGTTGGTTGTTAGGTTTTGTTATTTGCATTTTTTTTTTTTTTTGAGACAGAGTCTCACTTTGTTGCCCTGGCTAGAGTGAGTGCCATGGCGTCAGCCTAGCTCACAGCAACCTCAGACTCCTGGGCTCAAGTGATCCTCCTGCCTCAGCCTCCCCAGTAACTGGGACTACAGGCATGCGCCACCATGCCCGGCTAATTTTTTCTATATATTTTTAGCTGTCCAATTAATTTCTTTCTATTTTTGGTGGAGACAGGGTCTCGCTCTTGCTCAGGCTGGTCTCGAACTCCTGAGCTCAAACAATCCGCCCACCTCGGCTTCCCAGAGAGCTAGGATTACAGGCGTGAGCCACCATGCCCGGCCTTGTTATTTGCATTTTTTTAAAAAAATTTTTGGACTTTGTTCTCACCAGCAGTTAAGTTACTTGTGTCCAGTTTTATTCTTCTGAGGCTTGTTTTTAAGTTCTTTCAGGGTAAGTCTATAGCATTCTTTATTCTAGGGCTACCTTGGCCCCACTTGTAAGGCATGCCCTTTCTGGGGTCTTTGCTGAATGCTCTGTGTATTCAATGTGATCTCTTCATCTTTCTGCTCTGGCTGATGGAAACTATAATAACCTCTAGCCCTAGTAATCTCTAAAAATTGTTTGTCTTCTTCCTAGCAATTGTTTTTTCCCCTGGAAGATGCTCTTGCCCAGCCTCCTGGAGATTTACCCTATCACTCATATTTCTATTCAGTTATTGATTCATGGAGACCACTATACATATATCTGTAAATCTTCCCCTCTGTGTCTCCCTCCTCTTGGTTACTCTCTACCAAAGTTCAAGCCTCCCTGAACTGTGGTCTCTTTTCCCTTAACTCAGTAATTTGCCGTGTTTTGTTTGGGTTTCATCCCTTTGCCATAGTCCAAAAATTGTCTACAGGAAGAAAGCTTGGATGTGGTAAGTCTCACTTTATTTCTTTTTTTTTTTCACTTTATTTCTTTTCTCTCAGAGATCATAGTCCTGAGCTTTCTATTATCTAATTTCTAAACTTTTTTTCTATGTTTTGTCTAGTTTTTTAATTGTCTATGGTAGAAGACTCACTTACTAATTAGTGGCCAAAACAGAAGACACCTTACAATTTTTGAAGCTATTCCTCATAAAGCTCATCCAACAATTTTTATGTATGTTATTATTAGCCATAACTTAGGACATGACCATTTCGAACTGTAAGCACAGCTGGAATGTATATCATTTTTTAACTGAATACATTACACACACACACACACCCCAGTAAAAATCAATGTCTTGTTAAATGATGGAAGGAAAGAATGAATACCACATTGGCAATTAGCAGTTTCTGCTACAACTTTATCTTGTTTTTATTCATTATAATAAAGCTTTTAAGTGACTACAAAATGTTTTACAATATGGATGTGTCATTTGACTATTTCTCTTCTTTTAATGGACATTTAACTTGTCTGCAGGATTATTTGTTTGTCTTTTTGCCACTACAAACTATACACACATACATACATACATTCACACATTGTATCTATTACCTACTGGAGTGATATTAAAAATAAGAGCAGTAATAGTCTGGTTGGAATCCAACCAACCAGAAGTTTTGCTAGTTCAAATAGAACAGATGCCAGCTATAAACAAATGGTATGATCAGTCCAGTGTTTAGGAATAAAAATCAGCTGTGCATACATATATGTAAACATATCCTTTACATATTTCTGCTTTTATATCTATGTGATAGATCCCAGAATTGAAAACATGTAGTGAAAGGGTATGTGTACTTTAAATTTTAACAAATATTGTCAGATGGCTTTCAAAAGTGGCTGTAGTATCTCATATTTTCAACAAAAATATATGAAAGTAGACCATCTCTATGTCACTGTCAACAGTAGATATTGTCACTCTAACTTTTGGCAGTATAATGATTGAGAAGTATATATTGTTACTTTAATTTGCATCCTTGACAACAAGTAAGCATGGTAACTGTTTATATATTTTCTAGCCCTTTCTCCTCCTCCCTCCCTTTTCCCCCCCTCGTTTTTTTATTTTTTAAAGTTTACGACTTTTTCTGCAGTCAATTACATAATTGATTTTTGTATATGTCTTATGGTATATGAAAAACTTATTCTTTTTTTTGAAGCATGCTAAATTCTATATATTATCCATTAAATCAAATGTATTAATTACATTCAATTTCTCCAAGTTTTTACTTCTTTTTTTTTTTTTTTTTTTTTTTTTTTAGAGAGAGTCTCACTCTTGCCTGGGGCGAGTGCCGTGG
>CAUYSK010009618.1:0-17470 GCA_963575035.1 Avahi laniger
GGTCTTGTGATGTGCTCCAGTAGTTCCAGCTACTCGGGAGGCTGAGGCGGGAGGGTCGCTTGAGCCCAGGAGTTTGAGGTTGCTGTGAGCTAGGCTGATGTCACGGCACTCTAGCCTGGGTGACAGCGAGACTCCGTCTCAAAAAAAAAAAGACTTCTATGTTTTGGACGGTGCCAAAATCTAATGCTCTCGAGCTATCGAGGTGCCAGGGCTGGTTTGCCCTCATACTTTCACAGAGGTCCCCAGAGGGCTGTGTGCTCTGCCGTCACGTCCAGGTTTTTGTGGCGTTTCTGTCCTGACCTTGCTGCCTGCTGCCACTCCTCGCAGGTGCCAGCGTCCTTGCCTCTAGCAACCCTCGTCTTCACTACAAGTCACTGTATTTAACCAGCAGTGGTGTGGGGAGTCAGGTGGTTGTGCTTGTACAAGTACAATGGTGCCTCAGGTAGGAGGAAACGGGCCTACGTGAGGATTCGAGGCTTGAAGTCCCCGTTCCACACACTCAGTAGCTGTGTGACCTTGTGTAGGTCACTCAGCCCCTCTGGGTCTGTGTCTGCATCTGTAAAAGGGGAAAGATGTTGATACCTACTTCAGGATTAGTGCAGGGATTAAGGAAACAGGTAGCTCAGCACAGTCCTTGGCACAGGAAATTTGCATAATTCTCAATGAAGATTACACATCTAAAATCCCTGTACAGCTTTCATTTGTTTATATTTTTGATATTTTTTAAAATCATACTATAAGTTTAATTGTACTAAAGGCAAGAGTGAAATCGAATTTTGTGTAGGACATCTTGCAGGATAAGACTGAAAAATAAGCTGAAGTCATGTTCTGCCTCCAGGATATTAAAATGTAGTCATGGGAATTAGGCCAACATACGTTCAAACAGGTGACAGCCTAAACTAGTCACGTAATTAAGTGCCCACATGAGTCTCAGAGTTGGCAATTTCGATTAGAAGCCTAGAGAAAGTCTAATTCCCTGTGGTGCAAAATAGTCATCAAAAAATGAATTTCCATTTCTGTAGATTTCCAAGGCCCTTCACTGTCTCAGTAGATCAGCACCAGGAACCAAACCATTGGAGACAGGCCCTGAGTGGCCCTGCCCGGTCTGCCCAGCTCCTGAGCCAAGGGCTTTCCCCGCCACCGTGGGAAGGACCAAGGGCCCCTGTGCAGCTTTTAAAATCGTGGCTGCCCAGTTCCCACTGCGACTTGCTGGAACACGTCCCCTAGGCCCGGGACCCAGGCTCACATGAATTTTTAAAGCCCACAGTTGCTTCTGATGCACATCTCTGGTTAGGAACCACAGAGTATCGTCTTTACGGAGTAGTTGGGCTGTTTAGGATCGTTTTACTCTTTTCCTTGGTCCTTGGCTTCCTTATAGTTAAGGCAGAGTGGATGAGTGGCCTGTGGATGTTAGACCAGTGCTCTGTCTCTTGCTCTCTGAGGGGACATCTGCATTGCCCGTGCACCCTTCTGTCCCTTCACTTGTTCCTCCAATCGATCGGCATTAGCTGCCTCCTCTGTGCAGGGTGCTGGGGACACAGTGTTGAACGGGACAGACACCTCCCTGCTCTCGGGAGGCTGACGTTCGGGGCGTGGGGGGCAACAGTAAGAAAACATATGTAATAATGTTCCAGATAGCTCTTAGCACTTGGAAGGACAGATAGAGCACCCTAATGGGAAAGAGGTGAGGGGTGGGGCGCAGAGTTGTTTTAGGTGGGGCTGTTGGGGAAGCCTGTTTGGAGGAGGTGAGATTCCAGCAGGAGCTTGAATAAGAGCAAGTGAGTCATGCAGAGGTGTGGGGAGGGGAACCCAGGGGAGGGAGAGCAAGCGGGGGTGTGAGGACAGTGGGAGGATAGCATCGTGGGAGAGCGGAGTCTGACTCGGGAGGCTGCCCCGGGCTCCACCCCTCTGACCTGAGGCAGGGATGCTTATGCTTATGTGCAGGATTTTGGGGCTCGTGGAGCTGTCCTCAAGGGGTACCATGCTTTTAGCACAACCGTGATATTAAGCCCCAGCTTCATAAAAATGGATGAATGAGGGTATTCCCTCCAGGACTTCTTTAAGTAGAGTGAGTTCCCTTGCTGTGATTCAGAATGGGACTCGGTTTACACCAGTGTTTCAGGAGTCAGGAGCGTGCCAATTGTGTAGGATGAGGCGCGCCCGCAGCACGTCCAGGTGAACCTGCAGTTGCTGGTCTCGGGCACACCTGGGTAGGAGACACGCAAGGCGTGCCCCGGGAAGGGGAGGGGGTAAGAGTTAGAAATTCTTTTCTGTTTTTTGTTTTTCTTTCTATTGGGATATAATTCACGTACCATAAAATTCACCCTCTTAAAGTGTATAGTTCAGTGGTTTTTAGCCTATCCCCAAGGTTGTGCAGCCACCACCTGTGGTTCCAGAACATTCCAGAAGAAGACCCCGTACTCATTAGCAGTCACTGGTTCCTCCGTCCCCTGGCAGCCAGCAGTCTGCTTCCCTTCACAGATTGGCCTGTCCCCGACACTTCACATGAACGGAATCGCACGCCGTGTGTCCCTTTGTGACTGGCCTCTCTGCTCAGCACAGTGTCGTCAAGGGTCGTCCACGCCGTAGCAGGGATCGATCCTTTGTTCCTTTTCTGTCCGAGTAACACCCCGCGGTACAGATGGACCATGTTTCGTTTACGCCTACGACTCCCACGGGACTCCCCTGCCACGAGCACTGCTACTGTGGGAGCCCCCAGCACCAGCCCATGGGGTCTTTCACGATCCTGAAGACCTAGAATGCTGGGTCTCTCTTTTATCCTCTTTTCCTGATCTCTTTAGATGTGCACGTGCTTGTACCCAAGGTGTCAGACACCGCATGAGGTCCTGGTTTCTCCTCCTGGAAAGTGAGGGCTGTCAAATGTGAATCTTCTTAAAAAAAAACCCCCAAAACTGAAACTCACTGATGTGCCCCATTGCTGCTGGTGATGAAGCCAGTCTTCCCAGAACTTGTCACACGGGTGTCTGGGCGGGGACAGAACTGGGTGTTCTGTCTCTCCCTCTCGGAGATATGCACGGTATTGGCTGAGCTCAGCTGGTTGTCCTTTACTGATTTTTTTAAGCCCACGTCTGTCTCGGTTGTGGGTTATAGTTCCGTGTCTCCCACCCCTCCCCTTCCTGCCCCCCATCCTTCTCCTTTCTTTAGTGAGTTCTCTCCTTCCTCATGTTCACGATGGGAGCAAGTGCCCGCAGCCAGGGATCACATTTAGTTTACTAACTGGATATCTCACTTAAGCAGGGTGCTGAGTGGGCCAGTTATTGGCTTGGGGACTTTAAGATCGTTGTGTTTCATTTTGTGCATGTTGTCTTGACGTGTTGGTTGCTCTCCAGCCGGGCGCAGGTGCTCACGGAGCTCTGCGCTGTGCTTACCCAGGCGTCCTCAGCAGAACTCGCCCTCCCTGCACACGTATGGTCCCAGGCGGGGCCGTGCGATGCTCTACTAAGAAAAAGTATGTGCGCAATTGCCTTCATGCTCCAGCGCATAACACAGAACAACACGCATTAGCCCATCGGTGTTTTAACGATTAGAACAGCTGCTTCTGCGGCACATTTTGTCTTGGAAGAGTAGATTTCAGGTTACTGATTATTTTTACGGGATAGAAAATTATCTGGGCTGGGAATACGGGCGAGGTAACTAAAAGGCTACCCCAGGGAGGTGAGCCATCGTCTACAACTTTAAGCAAAGAGGAGAAAGCCAGATTTATGTTAAAGGGAAATTTGGATGTTTATTCACTTTGGGAAAAAGATACTTCGTGTTGTAAAATTGAAAAGCCATCAGCAATCAGGAATAAAATATTTGCATCAAAGAGTTAACATCTTTCCCGTAGAAAGTGCATTCCAGTCATTTTCCCACACCTCCGCAGCGTTGAGCCTTACTTGTGTTACTTATCTTGCCATGTCACAAGTCACCCAAGAGCCATGGCTGAGAACAAACATTGATTATCTCGGTTTCTGCGGTTATACGCCCAGCCGCGGCTTGCTGGGTGGGTGCTCAGCGGGTTGCCGTGACGATGTGGCCTGCAGCCGCTGTCATCTGAAGGCCATACCGAGGCTGAAGGATCCACACCCCAGGCGGTGGCTGTTGGTGGGAGGCCTCTGTCCTCCAGGGGCCACTTCTGTGACCTCACAGCATAGCAGCTGGCTTCCCCCAGAGTGACCCACGTGGGAACTGCAGTGTCTTTTATGACCAGGGCTCAGAAGTCACTTGTCATGTCCACGATAACCCCTTGGCTACCCAGGTCAGGCATGCATGCTGGGGCATCTCACCAGGCCGTCAGGTGACAATCAGCATCTTGCTGTTTCACTGTACCTTTCTGTGATAACTAGTGAGGTTGATCATTTTCTTTTTTCTTTTTCTTTTTCTTTTTTGAGACAGAGTCTTGCTCTGTTACCCAGGCTAGAGTATGGTGGCATCATCATAGCTCACAGCAACCTCCAACTTCTGGGCTCAAGTGACCCTCCTGCCTCCATAGTAGCTGGGACTATGGGTGTATGCCACGGTGCCCGGCTAACTTTTTTTTCTATTTTCTGTAGAGACAGGGTCTGCTTCTTGCTCAGGCTGGTCTTGAGCTCCTGACCTCAAGCCATCCTCCCACCTTGGCCTCCCACAGTGCTAGGATTGCAGGCATGAGCCACCGCGCCTGGCCTTTATTTTCTTCTTTATACTTATTTTCTGGAAAGTCAAACTTTTCTACAGTGAACTTGCATTACCTGTATAATTTTTTAGAAAAATTAACAAAACCAAACCAAAGGTGGAATACTACTCAGCGATGAAAAGGAATGAATTATCGATGCATACAATACTTTAGTGAATTTTAGCAGCGTTGCACCAAGTGAAAAAAGCCAGTCTCAAACAGCTGCCTGCTGTATGATTCCACGTATATAACATTGTTGAAGTGACAGGATTGTAGAGCTAGGAGGACAGACTAGTGATTGGGGGAGCGATGGGGGGTCAACAATAAATGGGCAGCAGGAGGGAAACGTTTGAGTTGCTGAGAATGTTCTTAGCCTTGATGGCAGGAAACGCTGTAAGCTGACACACTTGTGCACACTTGTACACACCACGTCGCGTCCATGGCGTTTCCTGGCTTTGCTGTTGACCTGTTGCGGAAGCCGGGTGGAGGAAACGTGGGACCTCTGTGCTATCTTTGCAACTTCCTGTGAATCTATAATTATTTCAAAATTAAAAAAAAATCACCCACAACCTAAATCAAAGGATTCTCCACTTAATAAAAGCATTCCCAATAGAAATTTTTTTTTTTTTTTTTTTTTTTGAGACAGGGTCTTACACTGTTGCCCAGAGGCACGATCATAGCTCACTGTAGCCTCCAACTCCTGGGCTCGAGTGACCCTCCCCCTCCGCGCTGGGATTACAGGCCTGAGTCACCGAGCCCAGCCTCAGTAGGAAATCTTTAAATGGCAGATGTTGTTAGTACATCTCCAAGGCTGATGTTCACGCAGCCTTTCTTTTCCGTCAAGTGGAGTTGACCTGTATCGTGTCTTGCGTCCCTGTGTCTGTGTGATGCTTTCCCCGGGCACAGGTTAGTGACCCGCGCTGAAACAGCTGGGATTTTTCATTCGGTGTCTGTGAGTTGGAACCTGTTGTCTTAGGATGGTCTGTGTACGACTTTTCGTTTTTTTCTCTTCCCAGGGGAAGGCAAAGAGGAGATCGTGAAGGTGACTTTTGAAGAGTTGAGGCAGCAGGTGGCCTTGTTTGCTGCAGCAATGAGGAAGATGGGTGTGAAGAAAGGAGATCGGGTCGTTGGTGAGTGTTTTTGGTGTTTGCGATGGTTCGAGGCGGGGAGACCAAGGCAGAATGAACGGCTCGGAAGGTGGAGACGACTTTTGAATGGGGTGGAGCTGTGTTACATCATGTAAAACCTTGCAGGACTTCGACTGTTCCAAGGAAAATTGTTGGAAGAATACCATGTTCTGTAAAGGCAGGAATTTTCTTTGTTTTATTCCATGCTTTGTGCTAGAGCCTAAAACGATTCCAAGAGCTCAAGGGTGTGCAATCAAGACTAGTTGGCTGAATTAATGAAGGCGTGTTTAGGAGTTATCCCTGCAGTGAGGTGGGAGAGGGAAGGGCAGTCCAGGCAGCAGAGACAGCCGTGCAAAGGCCCGGGGGCTAGTGAGAGGGAGGTGTCTGCAGGGGTGACAGGAGCTCTGTGGGCAGGAGGTGGGGCCAGTGTCCTGGACTGGTCCCAAGGGCCTTGTCCACTGTCACCTGCTCTGCCTAGAGCTTCCCGAGGCTTTGTCTGTTCTGACTACCCTCCCCCACCGAACACCAAAGCAAGGGATGGAAGGTGTATAGGACCCAAAGAAGGTAGGAAGTGGGGAGCAGGGCCCGCAGGACACTTGGGCTGAGGCCCTATTTGGGGACTGTTGTTCCAGAAGGAGCCAGGGCTGGAGTCGGCAGACGGTTGCCTATGAGGCCCGAGGTCTGGGTCACTCTCCCTCCCTTGGCCCCCTTTTTGTTCTCTCAGGTAGCTAGTAACAATTTCCTCCTGAAAACATTTTAGGTGTTTTTCTTGTAGTTTTCCTTTCACCTTGACTTATGGGAAAAATCTGAAGTCTTATAAATGCACCTGTTCTTTGTCCGGAGGAATTGAAATTCATTCCAATTTGGGTGGGTGCAGACAGGGCGGGTGACTTCCGCAAGCAGCCCTGGCACTCAGGGCACTTGACACCCTCCCCCGCCCCCAGAATGGGGCAAGGGCCACAGGACGGGGGTGTCAGGAGAAGCTGCTGGCCAGGGGCTGGGGCGTTGGAACCTCGGAGTTTGGCAGGGGTGTGCCTCTCCCAAGGGAACTTACTGCAAATTGCAGCTTGTTTGCAGAGAGGGAGGAGGAGCCGGGTGGCTTTATCTTATGAAACGCAGTGAATGGCTGCACCTGGAACCCTGTGGGCAGGGGCCCCATGTCTGCTCAGATAACAGAGCTGGCCGTGGCGTTAGTGCTCAACGTATTGATACTTTGGTTGGCTAGCAAGGAGTCAAATAGAAAGGGACATGCCACGTGACCTCCCGTCTCAGCCCTCCATGGAATGTTCTGCATGTCCTCAGGGTTCAGCCCGATTTGTCGAGGTCTCTGCCCAGACATTGCCGCCTCAGAGGCCAGCCCTTACTAGCTTCGGAAAAGTTGTCACCTCTCCCTGCACCTGCTTTGCTTTTCTTTGCAGTCCTTACGCCCACCTGAAGCCACGGGGCTACGTGTGTGTTTGTATCACGTGCGTCCTCTGCTGCCGGATGCCGGGCTCTGTCTTCTGGTGTCAGCTGTCTGTGTGTGCGAAGAGTGCATGACACGTAGTTGGCACCTAATAGATATTTATCGAATGAATGAGTGTGAGGACTGGGCCGGTGAGTGGAACAGGCATTTTTGAGGTTGGCACCTCACTTTTCTTGGGCCCTTCTTGGTCCTATTTAATCCGTACTCTTTTAAGGGCTAGCAAAGAAATGCAAACGATTCTACTCTCCAATTTCCATTTTTTAATATCTCTTTTTGGAGCAAACATTTTTGAGAGAAGGAGAAACAGAACAAGGTATCCTGGGAGATGGTCAAGACGCCTTTGGGCTCTGCTTGCTTCGAGAGCTTTTCGAGGATCCCAGCTCGGATAGCAGCCTGCCCTGACCGTAATCACAAGGGCCGGGGACTGCGTTTCCCAGGAGGGGACGCTAGGGAATGTGCTTGGGGAGAGGGCTGGCTCCTCACCACTTGTCACTCACCACGAAGTCAGCTGGATCTCGCAGGCTGCCGGGCAGTGAGTCCCGCCCTGCCCTTGGGGATGACACTGCTGAGACATTTTGGTGTATACGCTCAGCCACGTTTAGTCTCCGAGGCAGACTCAGCACACTCCCGGGCCCAGCGTCTGCCAGATGCAGGCAGAGCCCTGGGGCTGAGCGAATGGTGGGATTCGCCACCCTTGTGCCTGGGAGGCTTGTGGCCTGGCAGGGGTGACGCGTGTGAATCCAAAGAAATGGAAGTACAAGCTGCAGGGGGGAGAGGGAGAGGGCTGTCCAGGGAGCCCTGGCGATCACTTGGGTGCTGCCCCTTGCTCAGGCGAGGCCTTTGGCCACGGCCCTTCTGCTGCCTAATGCCTTGTGCCCAGGTCTTTTCTTTTGGGATGTTTACAGTGATCTGTTTAATTGAGCAGCTTCTGTCAGCCATAAGGGTTCTTTGCCTCTGCTGTCGTGAAATCCAGTGGACGGAGGGCTTGGGCACCTCCTCTGCCCCTCCCAGCTGGTCTGTGGCTCTTGACTGCACCACTGTGTCCTTCCTTCCCTCTTCCTCCTCTCCATCCACCCAGCCATCCTTCCTTCCTTCCTTCCATCCATCCATCCATCCATTCATCGTCCGTCCATCTGTCCACCAGCAAGCAAATATCCGAGGGACTTGATAGGACACAAACGAATTAAAAGAACAAGACAGGCAAAGTCCCAACCCCCCATGTGAGAACCAGCTGTTAAAGCCGCAGTTACCCAGGTGATTATTCATTTGTGGTTATGGTGCGTTTGGTGAGGGAGAAACACGGTGTGTTTTGCAGGCAGGAGCGAGCTGGCCATGGAGAAGCCTCCCTGTGGAAGTTTCATTTGAGTTAGGAGCTGAGAGGGATGAGTGTGCGCGGGGTGGAGAAGGCTGGTGCGTGGAAGAGGGTTCGGGGAGGACAGCGTGTGCAAAGGCACGGCGGCAGGAGGAGCTAGAGCAACTGCACAACTGAGAGGAGGCTGTTGTGACCAGGTCCCATAGCGGGACGGGAGTCCAGGCCAGGGGGGATGGGGCTGGCGGTGGGGAGTGGACAGGCTGCAGCAGGCGATTCGGGTGGGTGGGGTGGGTGGCCGTGATCCTCGAGCAGCTCAAGCCAGCCCCCACCCCCCGACTCTGGCCCTGGCTCTCAGGGGAGTCCTTTGGAAGTCTGCCGCCCCAACACACCCCAAGCCAGAGGCTTTCTCCCCGTGTCCTTCCTGCAGGTTATTTGCCCAACAGCGAACACGCCGTGGAAGCCATGCTGGCTGCAGCGAGCATTGGCGCCATCTGGAGCTCCACATCCCCGGACTTCGGTGTGAACGTGAGTCTGGGTCCCCAGTGGAGGGGGAGACTGTGCCCTGAGAGTGTCCTGGGCAGGGGCAGCTGCGGGTGGAATTCCTGGGGAGCTGTGCAGCAGTGTCACGATGGCCTCCCGTCGTCCTGGCCTCTGACAGGAGTAAGGGAGAGAAAGACCCAGAAGGAGCTGCATCTTGATTTTAAATTTAAAGGCAAACTGGTTCTTCCTTCCTTTCAAGTTGTCCTAATGTCCCCACTGTGGTTATAGGTGGCCTTGGTGAGTGGTGTATGCAGGGGTCGGTGTCGTTGGGTCCCATGAGATCGCCTTGTCCTCACCTGTGACTTAGTGGCCACGTGGGGTTTCCTAAATGTTTACCCTCTGAGGACGGTTTTCCAGGTGTGCTCTGACACTGTTGCTCACAGAAGTTCCCCAGGGACCTCCTTGCACCGATTTCTGCTGTTTCCTTCCCTCCTTCGGATCATGCTCTGTGCTATGTGGACGTGTGCTCTGGGAGGGTGGTCACGGCCTCCCACGGGACAGCAGAGCTCCTGGCACTGGGCTTTGGTGGCATCTGAAGCCTAGGGAGGGGAAAGGGCACACCTCCCCTTGGCAGCAGCTGCCGGCCTGTAGCTTGTTCTCACGGCTGCAGCCAGGCTGGCTGGGCCATTGTCCTGTGCAAATGCCACTGCCGGCTGGCTGCAGTCCAGCAGGTTCTGCCTGTCTTGGGAGGACCCAGTGCTGGCGTGCGGCTCTGCAGCAGGCACAGTCCAGGCACCGTCCTCCCGACGTTCCTGCCCTGGCTTTGGGCTGGGCGAGGGCAACTTGGGAGCTGCTCTGGAGCATGAGGCGCGGCTGCCGACGTGAGCACTAGATGGCAGCATGGCTCTGCCGCCCTCCGGCTTCTGGCGCCTCCTGGAAGAGAATCTTGCCAGGCGCCGGGAGCTGTGTTTCAGGATCAGAAAACAACAAGGCCAAACGCCTTCCTGCTAAGAAATTGGGTCTTATTAGGCTGGTGACCGAGTTGTAGCGTCGTCTCTCTGTCCTGCCAGGGACGGGTGTGCGTGCGATCCGGCGTTACACATTTGAAGGGAGCGCATCAGCGCTTGGTGGCTTCACGGCGGGCGTTATCTGCAGTTCTGCTGCTGCTCACCAGGGTGGGAGGCCGAGTGGCTGACACGTGGCACAGCGCCTGCTCATTCGGACACCCGGTGTCTGTGAGCTAAGGTCATGGGACAGATCTCTATACGGTGGGGCCGGTTGCTGTGGGCTCTGAAGTTAGTGCTGGAGCCCGTGCTGCCTGCCGGGAGGGTTATTAAGCAGGTGTTTTACAGGTACGGGGGCGGGGCCTCCTGACAGATATATGCACCTGCCCACGGACAGCGTAGTTAGCTCTCCTCACCTGGCCAGGCTGGGTGCCCAAGGGACCCTCTCTGTTGTGGTGTCAGACTGTGGTGGGCCATGCAGGGAGGGCTGGGGCAGCCGTCTCTCCTCGGCGATGCTGGGGGACGCGTTTCTGGCTTCCGTCACCACCCTGTGCTTGACTCCTGCCCTGTCCCTGCCTCCCACCCCTGCTGGTTGCCTGAGAGTCTCAGCTTGTCTTAACGACGCATCTGGGCTCGGAGGGCATCGCCAGGCGAGCAGGAAGTGCTCTGTCCTTGGGATTCCCAACCTTCCAGCCTCATCATGGGTCTCCAGGTGAGGTTTTTCGAGCTTGTTGATTTTTTCTTTGTTTCACTGTTTACCTTGGAGCCTCTGGCATTTTCAAAGATGTTAGCAGAGGCCACCCTCTGACATCTGCACACCTGGGGGCGCAGCCTGCAGCCCTCATCCTCCCAAAGCATTTTCAGGTGGCTGAGCGTGCGTGTTTGTAAATAGGACAGCAGCTCTTCTTGCGCTGGGGAGCTGTCTGCATGAGTCGACACCGGCTGTGGGTTTCAGCGCTTGATTGGTTGCTAAGCACCGTATTCAGGTCAGAGGCACGATCACAGGTGTGTTTGTTGCACTGCGACATGAAGGCAGTTCTGAGCAGTTCCGGGCCGGGCCAGGCTGACAGCCAGTGTTGGATGCTCAGAGGTCTTGCCCCTCGCTTCTGCACCGGGAGCACTTCAGCCTTGTCCTGGGACTCTGAGCCTTCTCACGGTGTGAGGGCCCAGACCTCTGATTCTGAAACACTTGTCTCTACAGTCTGGTCACTGTCACTGAGACTGGGGTCACCTCTGTACCGTTGGAGCCCCAGACCCCTGGCAGGCTGGGTCCTTTCACCCTGAGTTTGTGGCCACCGCGTGTGCTGGGATAGTGCTCCGAGATGCTTTATTTGGTCTGTCCGGGTGTCTCAGCACCTGATTCCACTCTGCTCATCCTGGTGTCCTCTCCCACGCACAGCGCTAGTCTCGGTGGAGCCGGCGCCCAAGCCAGACCGGCCCGGCTGCAGTCCGGTCGTGCCACTGGCTACTTTCCAGACTTTGGGCAAATTACCTACCCTGTTCCTGTCTCATCAGGGGTGTGGAGCTAATAATATTACGCCTCCCTTAGGCCGTGAAGGTCAGACGAGCGAGTGCTCTAATGAGCTCAGTTGCGCCTGCACACGGTGAGCGCTCGGTGGGTGTCAGGTATTTTTACTGGCAGTGATCTTCTTCCCAGCGACACCAAGGACTCTCAGTCCGTCTTGGGATCCTGGGCACAGACAGGGCGCCTGTATAGACATGCCATTTGTGGTTTGTATGTTCCCTACAGCAAAGGTCTGGAAAGACCCCTTTACCCGTGGGTGAGGGAGCTTAGGCATCCTGGAGTGTTGGGACCCGCTTTGCATAAGGGTGACTCAGGCTGGAGGGGACCAGGTGCAGGAGTAAGGGGGAAGATTGAATCTGTTACCTTGATATTTGCATAGAGACAGTCTCAGAAATAAATGGAGTGACAGGTTTACCTTGTCCCATCTAGGACTGGCTCTCTTGGGACATAAGGAATTCCGGGAAACTGCTACGCATGTGCTTGGGGAAGTGGGATGCGGTGTCCTTCAAGGAAGAGCTGCCCTTGCTTTCCGAGGGCACATCTGGGTGCTGAGAGTGGGGCGAGCTGTCGGGGCGCTGGTCTGGAAGGCGGAAGCCCCTCCCCCAGGTGCATCCATCCCGGTCTCTCCTGCTCACAGGAGAAGTCTGGGAAGGAGGAAGAGGAAAGTCCGTTTCTGGTGTCCTCATTTGCCTTCCAGCGGTTTTGGGCAGGATATACGTTAGCATTAGACCCCAGGAGGGCCACCGGGGTGGGGGTGCCCCCGCTGCAGGTGTGCCCAGGCATCGCCGGCTCCTGGAGGGAGCTACCTCTGCAGCAGTTTGGGGTAGAAGGAGCAGTAGAAAACAGCCTGCGCCCGGCAGGGGCCTCGCTGCGGACGAGGAGGTAGATGGTGGCTGAGGACCTGGTGTCCTGAGGCCAGAGGCTAAGTCCCTGTCACCCGCACGTCCAGGGCTGCTTTTTTTTTAAACCAGTGATGAAGTTGGCCAGTGTTTTACTTAGTCTTACCACAAAAGAAAGAAAGAAAGAAAGGAAGGGGGCTTCTGGGGTCTTCCTAGAGCAATGTTACAGCCGTCCCTTGCACGCCTGTGCTTTCCTGGGGGCACAGGGAGTGCTAGAGAGCGGGACTTGGCTCATCTGCACCCCTTCCTGACTTCCGCAATGGATGGGGTGTTTAGCTGGAGATAGGACCCCTTTTGTTGTTGTCCTTTTCTCCTCACTTCCGGCACTGTCCGGAAGTTTCTACACGCTGGAAGTTCTGCAGACTTGGGATCCCCAGATGAGCTCAGATCCCCCCGCAAGGTGCCCGCACCTGTCTCAGTAGACGCCCCCCATGCTGGCTGCACCCTGATTCCCTTCACTCCCTGCCCCACCTTGGTGCTCTCTGCTTCCCGTCATCCTGCTCCAGCGCGATTGGTTCCTTCGCGACCCTGCTCTAGGTGCTGCCGTCGCCCCCTTGCAAGGTCACAGTGCGTCGCAGTGGTCTCATGTCTGCCTCTCTCGGCAACACCTTCTCACCGGCGGATCTGCACGTGTTTGCTCCCTGCCTCCTGGATGAAACCCCCTCAGTGACTTGCCCTCTCAGTTTATTCTGTTCTCTTTTCCTTACTGACTTTTCAGAATGTCCTGCTGGGGTTTGACAGCACCGTGTGTTTTGCTGTATTGAGTTTGCACGTGGCCACTTCGCCTAACTTTCATTCGTTCAGATGGCTTTTCCAGTGATTTCCACGGCTTTTCCATGCAGCTGTTTCCATGTCTGCATGGGACCACCTTTCTAGCACCCACCCACAGCGTGGACAGAGGGAGGTCTCCGGGACAGTGCCATGGTGGAGGGTGTCGGGTGTGCCCTCGTCTCGCGGGGCATTGCCATCATTTACTGTCACCTGTGAGATGTGCCATTGGCGTCTGCTACGTACCTTTCGTCAGTGAGTGAATCTCCTTCAGTTTCCGGCTTGTGAAAGCTTTTTGGGCAGAAAGGGTGTTGCCTTTTGTTTAAAGCCTCCAAGATGATCATGTGATTTTTTCCCTCCCTTTGGTCTGTTAGTGTAGTAACATCGGTCTGCAGGCTTTTCAGTTGGTGGATTTTCTGTCCTTTTCTGCCTTCTGTAGTGGTTTATGTAGAAGGGATGCTCTAGTTCAGGGAGATTTGGTGGCTTGTCACCGTGGTGTCTGTGTTAGGAGGTAGGCGGATGTCTCTTTAGGTGTTCTACCACTTCCCCACTTCTTGAATCTTCTTCTTCTTCTTCTTTTTTTTTTTTTTTAAGACACAGTCTTGCTCTGTCACCCAGGCTAGAGTGCAATGGTGTCAGGATAGCTCATCGCAGCCTCCAACTCCTGGGCTCAAGCAATCCTCCTGCCTCAGCCTCCCGAGTAACTGGAACTACAGGCCTGTGCCACTATGCTCGGCTTTTTTTCTTTTTGGATTTTTCATAAAGATGAGGCCTTGCTGTGTTTCCCAGGCTTGACTGGAACTCTCTGCCTCGGCCTCCCAGAGTGCTGGGATAGAGGTGTAGCCACCTTGCCTGGCCAGTGTTATCTTTTTTCTTGATCATATTGGTCAAGAAGCTTATTTTACTGGACAAAAAGATTTTGGTTTTGCTGATCAAATCCATCATTAGTTTTTCCTTATGTCCTTCCTTCCTTCCTTTTGTTTTCCCTGACTACCTAAATTGTGAGTGTAGTTCACTGAAAACAATTGGAGATGGAAAACAATAACAATTTAATTGCTTTCCTGCCGTGTTTCTGATAGATCGCGTGTTCGGGAGTAGCAACCCTGTCTGTGTGCTTCTCTGGCACAGTGCCTGGCACCTAGTAGGTGGAACAAAAAATGCTTTCTACCCTCTGTGCTTCTGTTAATGCAGCTTCTTGTTTGGAAAATTGGGCAGCGTTGAAAGTAAACGTTCAATCCTTGAGCTTTTTAGCCCAGAGATGCTGCAATTTTATCATACATCAGGATCATCTGGAGGACTGTTGCAAACAGATTGCTTCCCCCCCCATACCCCCCACCGTGGAGTTTCCGGTTCATTAGGCCTGGCAGGCCCAGGTGACGCCGTTGATGCACTTGGAGCTGCTGCTTAGACTCCTGCTGAGCGGGGGCCTCTCCTCCCCAGCCAGGAGTCACCGGGGAGCGCTGAAAACAACCACCTGGCCCACTCCAGACCAGCTCATTAGTTACCCTAATGAGCTTAATTAACTTAATAGTCCCACCTCGGGTGGCTGCAGTACCAGCCAGATTGGAGAACCCCTGCTCTGTCAGGTCCTTACACGGAGGTTCCCGTATCACCGTGTGTGCCCTTGGAGTAGCCCGGGCTATTGCTCTTGAACCTCTCCCATCCAGCTGGAGTACAAGGGAATAGCGTGTTTGTGGACAAGAATCCCTTCATGTGAGGATGGCTGGGAGGGGAGCTGAACAGAGCTCCTGTCTCAGAGCGCTTTCGTCTGCTACCTCTGGGACTAGCACTCAGGGAGCTTCCGAGTGCCACGAGGCCACGCTTGTCGGCTCATAGCAGTTCCATAAAAGAGCCCACGACCTACATGGGTGGAATCTCTTCTTTTAGGAGAGAGGTGCCCATGGCGGGACGGCAGAGTCCTTGTGCAGTATAGACAGATAAGTGAGTGTGGTGAGCCTGGCGTTTAAAATGGGCTTGTTAACTAGTGTATACGTGTGGAGGGTTATGCCTCTGGCTGGCAAAAATGTACCGTATGGAGGATTCAGGTTCCTCTATAATTGAAGATTCAAGGAACCAAATTAATGGGGTTGGGCGTGGTGGCTCATGGCTATAATCCTAGCATTCTGGGAGGCAGAGACGGGAGGATCACTTGAGGTCAGGAGTTCGAGACCAGCCTGAGCAAGATCGAGACCCCATCGCTACTAAAAATTAGCTGGGTGTGGTGGTGCACACCTGTAGTCCCAGCTACTCGGCAGGCTGAGGCAGGAGGGTCGCTTGAGCCCAGGAGTTTGAGGTTGCTGTAAGCTAGGCTGATGCCACGGCACTCTTTTCAGGGCAGTAGACTAAGACTCCGTCTCAAAAAACAAAACAAAAACAAAAAACACCAAAATAATGGGCCCACTTTGTAGTGCTATAGTTGCCTTTTTGGAAGGTGAATCTTCTTTTGTATATGTTAGAGGAGTCATGTTAAAAGGCTCTTTCTTTAAATTGGGGAATCTTTTTGGTACTGCAGCTATGCACCCTATCATCTTCCCATTTCACTGTATGTCTGTAAATCCTTTCGGTATTTCTCAGTAGTGACACCTTCCTTGGCGTGGTGGTGGTTCATTAGATGCAGATCATGCTTTGATTGGCTTTCTTTCTTGGCCACAGGTGTTGGGGACACAGGGCCATGGCACATACATGGTGGTCCCATTGGCTGCTGAATGAAGCCTTTTGGATGATCAATGATGACTTTTTCCTCCCGCTTTCAGGGTGTCCTGGACCGGTTTTCTCAAATTCAGCCAAAGCTCATCTTCTCGGTGGAGGCCGTTGTCTATAATGGCAAAGAGCACAACCACATGGAGAAGCTGCAGCAGGTGGTTAAAGGTGTGTGATCTTACAGCCTCAGGTGGGCACGGCCAGTGTGTGTGTGTCTGTGCGCTTGTGCCCTTGGGTGCTGCAAGCTACTAAACCTCTGTGCAGTCCCCACCCTAGATCCCGTTATGTTTTGCTAAAAAAAAAAAAAAAAAATCAGCGACTAAGTATCTTTGCCCTGTAACCTTGTGCTTTCTCCTGCCCTGCCTTCCAGGACTACCAGACTTGAGAAAAGTGGTGGTGATTCCTTACGTCGCCTGCGGAGAGAAGATTGACATTTCCAAAATTCCAAACAGGTAAAGAGCCGGCCACCCTCTAATGCGCAGGTCCGTGGGGAAGCCACGCGAAATCCCGCCGGGAAGTGGGCCTCGCGGGTCTTTCCACGTGGTGTCGGTCATAGCATTTTAGGATGGAGTAGGTTTTAGATAAAATAATGATTTTGCAGGTGGAGCACCTGAGGCCCCAGAGCGAATCTCCCAAGGCCACATAGGGAATGAGCGGTGGGAACAGAAGAGGCCCCAGGAGTCCTCACTCCTTCTGTCTGGTGTCCCTTTGGATGGGGCCAGTCCTCCCTGCACAGGCCACACAGTTCAGCATTGACACTCGTGTACATGCATGTGTGTACGTGGGTGCAAGTGCATACACATATGCACACACAACACATGGGTATGTGCACACATGCACATATGCACAGTATGCCCACATATATGTATGCATATATGCATGGAGGTACACACACATGTATTTTCCCCTTTTAGAACCTGTGCGTGTTCCCCATTGCTAAAGACACCTTCCTTTGCTTTTCTGATATCTGTAAACTGATAAGCCACGTGGCTTGAGTACCAAATAGAATTGTGAACATTTCAATTTTGAATAGAAATTAAGGA
Source organism: Avahi laniger (assembly GCA_963575035.1). Taxonomy (NCBI): domain Eukaryota; kingdom Metazoa; phylum Chordata; class Mammalia; order Primates; family Indriidae; genus Avahi; species Avahi laniger. The sequence continues at coordinate 16,978 of CAUYSK010009618.1, forward strand.
AATGGCTTATGGTTTTGTCAAAGTTGAATTGTCCCCAGAGTTCTTGGTCTTGTCCTCCTTCAATCTTTCTTGACATGGTTGTGGGGGGAGGGTCCAGGGATTGGGTGTTTACCCTTGCAGGGAAGCTTTCCCTGGAGTGTCAGGTCTGGGCCACTGAGAAGAGCCTGTGAGTGGCCCACGAGGCTGGCGAGAAGGGGCCATAGCGACATGGGGGGCATCCTTGTGCCCACGTGGGCAGCAGAAGTAGAGGACGGGAGGAGATTGCAGAGGCCTTTTTACTCAGGCTCACAGTAGTTTTTTTTTTTTTTTCCTGAGACAGTGTCTCACTGTGTTGCGCGGGCTAGAGTGCTGTGGCGTCATCTTAGCTCACAGCAACCTCAAACTCCTGGGCTCAAGCGATCCTTCTGCCTCAGCCTCCCGAGTAGCTGGGACTACAGGCATGTGCCACCATGCCCGGCTAGTTTTTTCTATATATTTTTAGTTGTCCAATTAA